>VDFB02024723.1:37814-81297 GCA_007258455.2 Sequoia sempervirens | reverse complement strand
GTGGGTATAGGAGACACTGATGTTGTGTTGGGCATACAATGGCTGCGATCTCTTGGTGAGATCACATTGAATTTGCAAACCATGGAGCTGAAATTTCAGTCTAATGGAAAGAAGGTTGTTTTAAGAGGGATCTCAAATGGAGGCCCTCGAATTGTGTCTTTGAAAAGGATGGAAAGGCTGATCCGCCATGATCAAGTTGAATGGGCTGCTGAATGTATGGTTTTACCAGCTGATCCGATTGAGGAAAAAAGGCAATATCATCCTGATATTCAAGCCTTACTTTCAAAGAAAAGTAAAGTCTTTGGAAGCTTACCTCCTGGAAGACCTCCTGAAAGAGGTTCTGAGCATGTGATTGAGTTAGAAGAGGGAGCAAAACCGGTCATTACTACACCTTACCGCTATCCAAAGAGGCAGAAAGATGAAATTGAAAAAGCCATCAAGGAGTTGTTGGAAAGTGGGTTCATTAGACCTAGCAAGAGTCCATTTGCTTCTGCAGTAGTGCTGGTCAAAAAGAAAGATGGTACAATGCGTATGTGTGTTGACTACCGCGCATTAAATCAGAAAACCATCAAGAATAGATATCCTATCCCTAGGATTGATGAGCTTATTGATGAGCTCCATGGGGCAATGTTCTTCTCAAAGATTGATCTTCGTTCGGGCTATCACCAAATTAGAATGAGGGAGGAGGATATAGAAAAGACAGCATTTAGATGCCACTTTGGGCATTTTGAATTTCTTGTCATGCCTTTTGGTTTGACAAATGCTCCAGCCACATTCCAATCTTGTATGAACAAGATTTTTAGACAGCAGTTGAGGAAGTTTGTGCTCATCTTCTTCGACGATATTCTCATATTCAGTAAGTCTTGGGAAGAGCACCTTAAGCATTTGGAAGAAGTGCTTACCATTTTAGAGGCGGAATGTCTATTCGCCAAAGAGTCAAAGTGTGAGTTTGGGATGGAAGAACTTTTATACCTTGGCCACATTATCAGCTCAAAGGGTGTGAAAGTGGATCCAGAAAAGATAAGGGCCATTCTTGATTGGCCAACTCCTAAGACTATTTCTCATTTGAGAGGTTTTTTAGGGTTATGTGGATTCTATAGAAGATTTGTAAAAGGTTATTCTCATCAAGCTGCACCTTTGACAGATCTTACAAAGAAAGGAGCTTTTCTTTGGACTAAGCAAGCACAAGAGGTTTTTGATAAGTTTAAACAAATCATGAGTTCGTGTCCAGTATTGGCACTTCCGGATTTCTCAAAACCTTTTGAATTACAATGTGATGCTTCAGGAGAAGGAGTTGGAGCTGTCCTAATGCAAGACAAACATCCTATTGTCTTCGAGAGTAGAAAGTTGAGAGGGGCAGAAAAAACTTACTCTATTTATGACAAAGAGATGCTTGCCATCATGCATGCTTTGTCTAAATTCCGTCAATACTTGGTGGGAAGTAAATTTGTTGTTAAGACTGATCACAACAGTCTTAAACATTTTATGCGCCAAAAGGAATTGAATGAAAGGCAGCAAAAATGGGTAAGTAAACTCCAAGCATATGACTTTGACATTGAATATGTCAAAGGAAAAAATAATATAGTTGTTGATGCACTTTCTAGAAGGCCTCATTTGCAGTCAATTTGTGAGTTATCAGCAGATTGGAAAGAATTAATTGCTGCTGATTATGTTAAAAATCAGTTTGCAACCAGCTTGTTAGAAGGTCAATTGGTTGATGAAAGGTATAAGTTGGTTGATGGATTAATTTATTATAAAGATAGAATCTTTTTAGTACAAGAATCTAAGCTTAAGAAAAAGATTCTACAATCTTTTCATGATGTTCCCCTTGCTGGTCATCAAGGGATTTTCAAAACTTACAAGCAGATGCGTGAACGATTCACTTGGAAAGGTTTGAAAGATGAAGTCTTGAATTACATTAGAGAGTGTCCTATTTGTCAAAGGAATAAAAATGAACACTCTTTTCCTGCTGGTCTACTTCAGCCCTTGCCTATTCCAAATCAGAAATGGGAAAGTATTGCCATGGACTTTATCACGGGGTTGCCCAAGGTGCAAGGACGTGATTGTATATTTGTTGTGGTTGATAGACTAACGAAATTTGCTCATTTCTTTGCTGTTACCACTTCATTTACAGCAGCTCAAGTGGCTGAGTTGTTTTTCAGAGAGGTGTTCCGTTTGCATGGGTTACCTAAAACCATTGTCAGTGATAGGGACAACAAGTTCCTAAGTGTATTTTGGCAGGAGATCTTCAGATTGAGTGGGACAGTGCTTACTCCAAGCACAAGTTATCACCCACAAACAGATGGGCAATCAGAAATTGTTAACAAGTGGTTAGAGGGCTACCTAAGGAACTATGTTTCAGGACAGCAGCGAGCTTGGATTAAATGGCTTCATTTAGGAGAGTATTGTTACAACTCTTCTTATCACATGTCAATTAAGATGTCTCCTTTTAAGGCACTTTATGGTTATGAGGCTACTAACTTTGTTGATTTAGTGTTTGGTGATAGTAGAGCCCCACAGCACTGGATATGTTACAACAAAGCCAAGACATCTTGAAAACTCTTAAGGAAAATCTGCAACAAGCTCCAAATCAGCAGAAGTTATACGCTGATCAGCAGCGTGTGGAAAGGTCTTTTGAAGTTGGGGACATGGTCTATTTGAGGCTTCAGCCATATAGACAATCTTCTCCCAAGAAGAGTGGTGCAGAAAAGTTGAAGCCACGCTTTTATGGTCCTTTCAAAATCACCAAAAGGATTGGTGAAGTTGCTTATGAGTTGGAACTTCCAGCTGAAAGCAAAATACATAATGTTTTTCATGTGTCTCGCCTCAAGAAGGCAGTTGGACACAATGTGGTGGCTACATCAGAATTACCTCCATTGGATGAGGAAGGTCAGTTAGTGTTGATTCTAGAAGAAATCCTTGATACTAGAGAACGTTCTTTGAGAAGAAGAACAATCAAAGAATATTTGGTTAGATGGAGGAATTTGCCTATTGAAGATGCTACGTGGGAAGGTGAACAGATTTTGTTGCATCCATCTTTGCAGTTGCTTGGGGACAAGCAATTTCGAGGAGGGCGGACTGTAATGTCCCCTTCTCATCAGTGATCAGCTTTGCAGTTCTTCAGTCTATTCCGGAACCCGTATACTGGGATGAGGTGAAAATTAGGGTTTCTTGGGCTTGGTTTTCTGTGGCATTCATATTATTTACTATTTTTAGTAAATGCTAGTTGTGGCAGTTGCAGTTGTCTATTCTTAATCCTTAGCAGTTGGAGCAGTGTTATATTTTGGTTTGGTCTTCAGTTGGCAAAAATATTAAATTAATGGCATTTTATTCTATTTCACTGTTGACCCCCACCTTGGCCTAAGGAGTTAACTTAAAGTTGTTTTAAAGTGGGGCCATGAAGGGTACGCCCTCATCAAAAGTTTAATTAATCTTTATTCAAATATTTCTTTATCTTGAAAGTGGACGCCACTTTTATTATTTTGAATAAAGTGCAATTTGTGAAGGCCTTTTGGGACGCCACTTGAGAAGTTGATTGGTCTTGAGAATTGGAGGAGTCTCTTGTGTCTTTTGAGCTGCTTCTCAGGCGTTTGAAGAGTCTTGTTGAGTTCTTATTTATTGAAGGTCTTGGCTCCAGCATTATCATCCATCAATTACCTTACTGTTATGCTGTCAAAATGACTATGGACATTTTGCTATTGCTTCGAGGATGCTACCTCCTAGCCCATTCCCAATTTCGTGTTTGAAATACAACACCTAGTTGGAACATTGCTGCTTCTCACATCAGACTAGCAGATTGAGCAAATAAGGTTGAAAATTTTGGTGAATTCTACAGTTTTGAAGTTCCTGGTTTTGCTACAGCTGAAGCTGTTTTCTGTTCATATCTTGCTGAGTGATTTTTATTTCGTTCTGGGTGTTTGAGCAATCTAATTGTTGACTGGAGGCGCCAACTTCCACCAAAAATCAGATTTTATTTTGAAGTTTTTGATTTTATATTGCAAAGTCGATTTCTCAAGGAGGTCGTACCTTTTCATTGCATTGGGAATTGTGCCATAAATTAATGAAGGTGATTTGCTGCTGTTTTTCTCTCCTGGTTTGGTCGCCTATCTTCTGAGATTCATTTGCAACAGATTTCAGTCAATTCGGAGGTGAAATGAGTGAGTTATGAGTATTTTACTGTTTTCCAGTTTGCTGTTATAAATTTCCAGAACTCAGGAATTTGCATCAGATTTATCAGTTTCCAGTTTAATCACTTTTTCAGTCATTGGAAAGCAAAGAACATTGTTAGAATTCATTCTTATATCCATATCTCACTTCTTTATCATTGTAATTCATTTATTTGCAGTCATGTTGAAATTGTAAGGTTCTGATTAGTAGTACTAATCTAACCGTTATTATTGCTGCAACTATTTGATTTAAATTCTCATTAAAGTCCCCTGGATGGTTTACCGCCAGTGTGGTTAAAATTGTTTGTAAATCTTGTACCCACTTAAGTGGTGAATCCCCACAGTTCTGTGGATGCCCGCCGCAGCGGATGAATTACTTTCATTTGTAATCTTTTCCCCCCACTGTTTGGTGGTAGCGTGGAATTGTTTCTCATGGCTGGTTATCCGCCTGATAGTTCTTAATTTCAATTTCTAGACTCCGTCATATGTTAGCACCTCGCCCTCAGTGGGATCTTGAGTGCACATTCTTGACGTTGAGTAGTTCTTTTATTCAAGTTCAGTTTCTTCAGTTCAAGTTCAGTATCTTCCATTCAAGTTCAGATTTTGATTTGAGGCTAACGCTAATCCAACCATCCATTGCTGGTTATTTTGTGATTTTCCTTCGAAAAAAATTGGTTAGCATATTTCATAACATCCCTTCCAGGCCTTCTAGATACCTTACTCTTAAGTGTACCTAGCCTTATAATCCTGGAAAAGATTGTAACATCTCTTCCAAGCCTTCTGGATACCTTACTCTTAATTGTATCCAACCTTAGAATCATGGGAAAAGGTTGTGACACCTTTTTCCAGGCCTTCTGGATACCTTACTCTTAAGTGTATCTAGCCTCATAATCCTGGAAGCGATTTTCCACTTCACAGGCCTTATGGATACCCTGAATTTTGGTGTTCTTATCCTTCTTCACAAGTCTACATACATTTGTTGTTCTTATCCTTCTTCCCAGATCTGAGTATATTATATTCATGTATTTTCTGCTATGCTTAGGGATATCCTCTTCACAAATCTACTTGGACTATATACTAATTCTTTCCTTCACATAAGACTGTTGTGTACATCATATTTACTTCTAATTATCTCGTATCTGACTCTCTAGGTATTTGCTCTTAACTTCACTGATTTATCATGTCTTTTTCCCTTGCACTTATCAATAATTCTTCATTGTATTTCCTCCCATGAAAGTGCTCCTTTCCCTTTTGCTTGGGTCTTGTCCCATTATTGATAGCCTTTAGAATTTAGATATATAATCTTCAATGGATCTTTTTAATTTCCTTCCACAAGATGGCATGATTATGCTTCGATACCACTATAATGTCCCTTGATAAATCAGATGTAAATTTTTAATTTTCAGACTTGGTCATTTCGTCAAACAGTTGCAGGGCAAATCTTCTTCCAGCTTACAAATGATCTTTCTTCTGATTTTCTCAATGCTTTCTCATATGTCAATGAAGAACATGCTCGAATAATGCTTATACTGATTTACCAGATATTATAGAATGCCAATGAATGAAAATGAACATGGTACATGTATGGCATTACAACATCAGTTTGGCATGCAAAATTAATGACTGAAATGAATATGGAGTTTCCACTTCTACAGTTGAAAATATCTTGCTCAAATACTTAGAATGAGATGCAATACAAAGCTTCTATTGATTTTAATCAATACCTCAGTTCTGATTTCACAAGACTCTTAAAAGATTGTAATGACTGAATACAGTGATGATGAATTCAGACTTTTTTTCATGATTTCCTATGCAAACCGGTAGCTTACAATGATGATCCAATCTTATATTCTTCTAAATTTGCATCTGTCTCTTTAAGATCTCTATATATTTTTCTCTTAGATCTATATATTATATCTCTTTTCTCTCAGAAATATTCCCTTAATTTTCCTGATCACGTATGCTGCTGCACTCCAAGGATATTAGACTACCTTACTTATTTTCTACTCTATGATTCCCCTTATTTCTGCTGTTATACTCAGAAGCGAGAACTATATTTTAGATTTCTTTATCCTTTTTTTCTCCATTCCCCTCTATATGTATTGCATTTGATCTTATATATCAGTTTCAAACTTATCAAAAGACACAACCCTTATCATGCCCCTTGAGATGGATCGCTGCCCTTGGTTAGAGAGATTGCATCCCTTTATTAGATGCAACTGTCTTTTTTATATCAAACTAATCGTTGCTTATTTAAAATACTACTGATCGTTTCCTTTATATCATCGCTACTTCATATAATATGTCAAAATCCCTTCTTGAATCAAGCCAAAAGAATCCTCTAAACTCTACTTTAACAATAGATCTTAACAGTGTATTTCCAAAGATAGTATATTGTCTTTTAGTAAATCTAATTAAGAATATTTATAGTGATGAGTCGAGCTTAAAAAATACAGGTTCTGTGTTTGATATACAACTGGCTGTCAGTAAAATTGAATATAAGTGGATGAAATTGATGAATGCAGATTCTATATTCAATGTGCAACTTGTTGTTTGTGAACTGGAATATGAGGGACGATATCCGACCCTCTCCTTAATCTTGTCTCCTAATCTTCCCTTGTAGTTTGCTCGTCCTTATCTGCTATTGATTACCAGATCTACCACGCCTGGGAGGTGTTCTTGCCTAATTGGATTTGATGTGGGCTCTGCCTTATATCTGTTCAACTTGGAGATCCTGTAGACTACATTCGATTTAGAATGTTGTCTACTAACCTTCGATCCCCTATCTTTTGATCAACGTCCTCCTATCTTACTCACGTGTTTCTCTTTCTCTGAGTGTGTCGATCTGTTTGTCCCTTTTCCTCGATGTCGATTCTCCGCACTTCTGTTATTCCCTCTTTTTTCTTCCATATCTTTCCTTGTTGCTCGTGGGTGCCTAAATATGCATCGAATCCAGAGGATGCAACCTTTGCATTGGAGACCAGTCCCTTCAGGTGCGACTTGTTACATTAATGCCTATTGTGTTAACTTGTCTAATCATAAGCCTTATAGTCGATCTTGCTGGGTTTAATCGTATAATAAAAAGGTGATTACTATATTTGAGTGTATATAGCATTAGCATGATATATATATATATATATATATATATATATATATATATATATATATATATATATATATATATATATATATATATATATATATATATATATATAACCATATACTTATCTCATATATTCCTGTGTGATGGGGACATCACATTAGATGTGTCTATCTTCTTAGATCCACCTATATGTTTTGTTCTGGAGGACTTTGAAACAATAGGTGTGGAGGATGAGGTCTTGTCTGACCTTCTTGTTCTCAGTCTAGTCTACAGAGGAGCAGATGTGCCCTTAGACTTTGTCGCAGGGTCCATAGGGGTACTAAACTCCCTTTCCAACTCAGCTTTCAATTGACCAACCCTTTCTTCAATATCCTTCTTTTCCTTTTCCAGGTTTTCTTCTGCACTCTTATTGATCAGTTTATTTGTTATCTATTCATATGTACCAAACCTTTCAACTATTGTATCTCTAGGCTTGCTCAATACAACCTCTACAAGGCCAATCCAATTGGATTTAGCTACCTCATAAGATAGCTCTAGAACCCAAACAATTTTGTGTTCAATTGGTTCCATGTAGCATAATCTCTGCTAACAATAAATGTTATTTCATTCTTATACATTTTCACAACTTTATTCAGAATTCTTTCTCTTTCATCCATGCTTGAAAGGGTTTGAAAAATCTCCACAACATTGAATCACAAGACTCTTTATCTACAAATCTCCTTAAATGATCTCTAATTTGAACAGCTACAAGGATATTGTTTTTCCATACTACATTCTTCACTTCAAGCAACTCATTGAGAAAGTAAAACATTATGCAAATAATGAGAGTATCGTATTGAAAAGGGTTACTTTTCTCCTTTGTCCTCTACAAATTTTCCAACAAGTTCTGCAATCACAGGAGCTCACATAGATCAAAGTCTTTACCTTCTTTTACCATTTGATATGTTGTGTGAATTGTGGTGGCAGTAGCAGAGACCTCTTTGTTTGTGTAGAATATCTTGTAAGAAATCATCATTGTGGCATATTTGACCATCGAATCTTCAATATTATCCACTGTTAGGGCACGCTTGTCAAATTTAGCTTCGGTGCCTTATCACACCTTCAATGTCAGGATAGGTCCTATGGAGCTCAAATCAATAAAAATCGTTATTTCTTCTTTGGTTATAATATGTGACATGTCCAACCACATAAATTTATCATGTATTTTGGTCAAAACAAACTTCACCCATTCATCTTCAAAACAGAAGTTGGAAATTTTTTTCCATACATCCAACTTTTTCTCCAACAAGCTGGCATACTCTTGTTCCAACTGGAAATCATCTCCTGTTAGCCAATGATTATATTCGTCCATCTTCAAATGTATGTAAATTCACACATCTTTTGTGTGCAACACATTTATAAGAACCCTAGAGAATTCACTTTCTTTATTTGTTTACATTGATTTGTGTGGGTGCTTCTTAAATTTAGGCCTTGGCCTCTCAAACACATCAACAACCTGAGGAATAGACACTATGAACTTCTCTGAACTAGGATTTGCAAGATATTTGTAAATACCTTGTGGAATTTTTTTGGTAGGTTTTTGTTCAATACTCCAAAATTGCTTCAGATTGCATTCACTCTTCTCTCCTCTTTTAATTGCTCAAACAAAAATACCTTTAGAATATGCAAAATGAAATATAAACACTTTACCCATGACCTAAAATGTGCATTAAATGCAACAATGAAAAGTTAGGTCAAAATACTGTCAAGATTTCTCTATATCATCACATGCACTTCTAAATGCTCCACAAATCTCTACATCAAGAGATTTCTCACCGAACATTTCATCAATGGATCAAGCATATCAACCGATTCATGCATCAGTATGTTGAAAACGTCAACATCTCATCTTTGGCGAGGGTTTGGAAATTTTTTCTGTTAAAACTCCCCTTGAGCCAATGCTTTCTATCTATTTTTTGGAGGAAACATCTACACCAAAAATTGGCATAGATTCATTCTTCACATCATTCTCTACTTTTTCTTTCAGATTTTGTTCATCTCCTTCTTTACTTCAACCAGATCAATTTTCTTTTGTGAAACAGAGGGTTTCACATTCTTTCCTTTGTAAAACTTAGCTATGTGTCCTGGTTTATTGCATTTATAGCATATAACACCTTGTTGCAGAGCAAATTTACTTCTTGCCAGTTTAGATTTGCATTTAGAAGTCTTATGCTTAAACCCATTGCATGAGTAAGAGTAACCATGGAATGGTCGAAACACCATGCCATTATTGTAACCATTCAACATCTATCTTCTACATTCACTGGCCTTATAACCAAATCTATTGCATGCATAATGTATTGACTAGAAAATGATTGAAAATTATGACTTAGCCTACTTTTACATTCTACAACTCTATGCCCAAATTTATTGCAAGAATAATAGTGATTTTTAAAAGATGGATACCTTTGTGCAACCAATTGTTTGAGAGGAGGTCCCTTGAAATCCTTCTTCTAGTTTTGAATATGTTTGATATTATTCTCCTTTACAACTTTGTTTGGATTCTGATTTTCCTTTGAGCTTTCTCCTTTTTCAAACCGTAATCCTTCTTTTTCCTTAGAAGTTTTTTGACTAGAAAACATATCATCAGGCAAGGTGGAGCTTTTCTTGAATTTTTCCTCTCGACTCTTTGCTTTCTCCAAATATTTCCTTAGAGACACAATCTCTTCTTCAAGCTTTGAGCATTCTACAAACTTGTCTCTCAACTTGGCATTCAAGTAGTCTTCAACTCTTTTTCCTTCTTCAACCTACACTTTCAGATTAGTGATTGTATCATTTGATTGTTTTAGTTGATCTTTAACTTTCTTGACTTGATTCCTCAACTTTTTGATACAATCATCTGCTTCCTTAAGAGTTTCTTTCAGATCTCTACTCTCACATTATGCTTTATCTAGGTTATCAAGAGCAGATTTGAGTTCTCCTTCCATATCAACTTCACAATCTTCTTGAGTAAATCCTTCTATTATAATTTGTTTTAAAGGGATAGGATACTTTCTAGTTGCTATGTGTCTAATCTCCAAGATCTACCTCAACTGTTAGGAAATTTGAAGGAACCTTGCTCTGATACCAATTGTTGAACACTCAAAATATTGAGAGGGGGGGTGAATCAGTATTCCCTAAAATTCATTAACTTAAAAGTGCATTACAAAACATTTCATTAAACTTGCAGAAATGGGAAAATAAAATTAAAGCATGCATCAGAACATGCAATAGATGAACACCATATTTACTTGGAAAACCCTTGAAGGGGAAAAACCACAATGAGGATTAGCTCACTATATATCATAGCGAGTTACAATAGATCCCAATTTAAGTGACTCACTGTCCAGAAAATAGGAGGGCTCACTACCAAGGAAGATCGCTTCTTCCTGAATTACAAATGAACATATAAGAATAGCTCACTAATAGAGTTTGAATTGTTTACAATGCATCTATTATATGTTGAAGACACAGTTCCTTGTTCTACTCAAAAAATTTACTTTACACACTTCATCATTCACATGCACAAGATCACATTACACTCTTCTCGCTGTGTGTCAAAAAAATGAATTGTCCTTCTCTATATATATATATTTATATATCTTTCACAATCGGTCATACCATTAACTAGGTTGGCCTAAATGGATGAAACGTGTGATCCCAAAACCTGTCGGCTCAAAACTACAACATACATGCCTAACGAAAGTAATCAAAGTGTGTTCTTCACCAAAATAGGCCAAAATGACCTATAGATACTCCCATGAATCTTCTCCATACTCAATTTAGTCCAACATGACCCTAAATCCCTTAGGTTGGCACCAAGCAACCAAACTAGTAAAGCAACAACTAAATGAGTTAACTGTTCATTCAAAAATCGATGCATGGATCACCAAACCACTTATAACTCAAAAATTCAGAATGCACACACATCTAAAATCTCCTAGCGCTTCCTGAAATTTGCAAAACACAATGATCATGCACAGTGGAATGCAGAGCATTCCAACATGAACTCTGCACTAATAACTCTATCTCTTCTTAGTCTAATACATTGTCACCAATATCTTACATTGCAGAAGACATAAAACCCTAAAAATTTGATATTGACTCCTTCAATATGTACCATTATTACCTCAAAAAAGCATGAAAAGATAACGTAATGCAGAACAATGCAGACCAAAAAGTTGTTCCTCTATTACATTGAAAATACACTATCTCAGTCTAGGACTTAGCCAATTTCCCAATAACACTTGGTCTTCTTCGGACTATATTTATACTAATACACCATGAATTCTACAATGGGTTGACATCAGTGACAACGCCATACACCATCATGCTCATGTTGCTGACACACTTGCATTGACGGTTTTGTTAAGACCTCCTCTCAAAGTTATCTCCACTTGCTAAACAAGCTAACCCTGGTCCTAATCCAAAACCCCTTGCCAAGCAATCCAAAAAGGATAAAACCCATAAATATTGAGTCAAAAATCCATGAATGTTGGGTTGTGTGAGCTCAAAAATACACCTTCGAAAAAACCTAACAAAAAGACCCCAATAAAAAGAACAAAAATCCACCTTCTATGTGGAGGAAGATACCTTCTTTGAGGAAGAGACTAATGTGAACAATGAAAACATAAACAAAGAGGATAATACTAAAGATGCTAACTCTATCATTGATGCTGGGAACCCTAGTGTTTAAAGATCACATAGGCTGGTTGGCAAGCAAGCCACTAAGATAATAGTTGATGAGATCTTCAATGACTCTAAGCAGGATAAGAGGGATGAGGAAAACAATGATGTGAGGAAGCGAAGAAGCATGCTAATGGTCCTAGTCTATTCCTATAATTCAATGCTATGTTGAATGAACTAGAGGATTCCACCCCCACAAAAAATCACAAGGAGAATTGCCCTAGTTGCGAGAAGACGACTTAGGACCGCATGACTCTTGTGACTAGGTTTGAAACATTGGAAAGGAAGCTCAATAGCCTTTCTTGTTTCACTCTCAAGGCCATACACTATTCTACTGTCACTCTTGACTGTGTTACAGGATGAGATAAAATAAACATGACAACACAATGAACCCTAGCTTGAGCCAGCAAAAGCAAGACGCTTTCAAATTCCTTGTGGAGGAATGGGAAAATATTCCAAGTAGGGTATCCTTGTTTATTTTATTTTTGGTTATTACTATGCTATAGTTTTGTTGTCATTGGTCGGTTTGTGGACTGTGACCTTGGAATTTTTATTGCTTTAAGTTCTCCTCCCCTGGGGTCTTTTTGTTAATGGTACAATGCCTTGTAAATGCTACTTACCTTATCAAAAACATTATTATAATATATGAAATATTTTTAATATATTTTATTTTCATAATCTTCACTCAAAATTAATTTAATCTTTTTCATTTAGAGCTAGGTGTAATAGCTATTGAAATGACATATTTAATTGAACATAGAAAGGGTATAAATAAATAGGGTATTGAAAATGTTGCTGAGAAATATGTACTTAGGATATATGGTAAAATGAGGGGTTGTTTTAACAATAATGATGTACTAGTAGAGGTTATAAAAAGTCAAGTTATAAAAGTAGAAATCAAAATAATGGGTATTATTTAAGATTCCATGAATAACTTGACACTGTAGGATAAGTTTATTAAGTAAATATTGTTAGGGTTTTATGTGGAGATTATACTTGTGCTCCTTGAGATCCTAAAAAATAGAAAAAGTGGACATACCTTGATGTGTCAATCTCCACCCAGATGACAAGATAGACTAGGATTCGGGGGGACTAAAGAGAAGAAGATATAAAACATAACAACTCCTTAGGTGTACAAAGGATTCCTCATAAGGAGGACTAATAACCTTGTTAGCATGGCAAGAAAATTTGTCATTCAAAATTTTGTACCAAGAGTGTAAAATCAAAGTAGACATAGAGCAATATATGTTTGTAAGATTTATTTCCTTGGATCAATTAAATTGTTTCCCATTTATATGAATTGAAGTAATTATGATGACAAAGTTGATAACAAAAGAGGTGTAAATATAGCACGAAAAAGGCCTAAACTATGATTTCAACCATAGAAGAAACAACTAACCTTAAGGAAGATGTAATATGGAAGATGGAAGAAAGTTTAAATGAGTTTATAAAGGGGAATGGACCATTAAGATGATCTAAGGGAGACTTGAAGGATACTAGAATAGAGCAATCAATTGCTAACCCATTTCTTGCATTACCATGCTAAGTAACATTGCTAGGTGATTACTAAGGATTATAAATTAGTTATAGTTCGTTTATTCATACATATATATTCTCTTCCCAATACTTCTACCCCTAAGTTGTTAATCATAACATCTATTATGCAACTTGGATTACCATTTTAAGTGAAATTGCTAGGTGATTAACATACTAAGGAGAATTAATAAATAATAGTTCACTTAGTCATATATATTGTCTCTTCCCAAGACTTATACCTCCCAAGTTGTTAATCATAACATCTATTATGCAACTATATTTAAAACCATGAAATTCAAAACCATGTTTCAGAAATTCACAAGAAGTCAAAAGTATGTTTTGTATTATAAAGAGAAAAGTTAAATGGAAATATGTTAGGGTTTTAATGTTCTACTAGAATCCTTAAGACTCTAGAATGTATACTACTAGGTTTCTTAGAAACATTTGTAGGATTGAGCATTATGCCACACTTATTGCTATATGATTATATCCCTACCCTTAAAGAAGGTTATTTCCCTATCTAATGGAAGATTATTTATGCACTTAATGTACACTTTGTCTTTAGAAAGATTATCTAATAGTATGGTAAATATATGCAAGTGAAACATAAAAATTTGGTGACTCTAAGATTAGTGTCCATAACCTAGGGTCATTTTCACATTTTTATAAATTTCATTGGGATATAGATCACAAGGTGCAAAAGATTGACTTTTAGACCTAAAGGTGAGCCAATCATACCTGAATCTATATCCTATGGGGGGTTGGAATTGATTAGGAATATTTTGGAATGATTAAACTAATGATTCTATATGCCCTAATACTAAAAATGCAAGATCTTGATGATTGATAAACAAAAACAACAGTTTGCAGGTGGATCTGAGGAGTGTAGAGGGATATGTACCAACCCAGAAAAAATGTTTTGAGCACTATAGAAGGACAAGGTCGCCCTTGGGAAAATGAGTCCTGATAGGGAAATTTTGGTCAACTTTTGGGGTCCTCTGAAGATGGATCTGAGACTCTCTTTGCCACAAGTTCCATTGTTGGAATGTCGTAAATAAATTCTGCAACTCAGTTTCTATAGCTTGACAACAACGATGACAACAAATGCAAGATTGTAAAATTTCTCTTCAAGATCTTCAATCCTTCTTAAACCTATAACTTTCACATACACAAAGAGGGGGAAATTTTTTTGTTTGTTTGTATGGGGGTTTTCCTTGGTCGAACCCTAGTTTGGTAATTAAACATTGATAGAAAGATAATGCCAATGGAGAAGGAAATGATGAATGAACAATTTTTTGTTGCAACTAACCTAATCTTCAATGGCTTCCCTTAGAGGACTAAAGACAAACACATCACTCCAAGGAACTTGATCTTTCTTTTGCTTGATGGATTTGAACTCTTGAAAATTCATGGATGCTTTAGGATCAACAATGCAAATTAGCCTTCACAAGATGACATGAACACACATAAGCTTGAACATGATGTTAGGACCTTGATTGTTGCAACAAATGACTGATAAATCTTCTCTTGAATGAATGGTCTTGATAATAATATTTATTCATAGGATTTATCTCATAAAGTATTAGATTTGAAAATGATCAAATGACTATGTATTCATAGGTGTTTATCTAATTTCTCAAAAATTAGATTGCAAAAGCTGACAATTGCATATTGAATTTGAATCATTAAAAGACCACCAAAATCATATTTAAAAATGGGTCCTATGGCTTGAAGGAAAGAATGGGTCCTGGCCTAAATATCCAGGACACTCATTCTCCAATTTGTGATTAAAATATTAATTGCATTAATTAAATGTTCGTTTCTGTTTTAGAAAATGGGAATAATAAGGCTTTGGAATGCATAATTGGAAAATTAATAAGCTTAATCAAGTCCAATTAATTAAGGGACCCAAACAAAGTGTGAAATTGTAATGGTATACAATTTCCTACACTACATTTAGCCCCCACTTTAGTGAGAGTATGAACTTAAACGCTTAGAATCACACTAAAGTAGAAAAATATGTGTCAAGAGAGGTCCAAGTGTACAAATTTTAATAAGATAGGATTGCAAAGATCAAGGAGGTTGCACAAGCCCTTAGGATCCAAGATCCCATGGCAAACCAACATAAGGACAAAGGGACACAAAATGTATAATATACGTGCAACAAGACAAGATACAAAAACATACAATGTTAAAGCAAATGCAAAAGGGATGGACTAGAAAATTGTTTTATGCCACGTCCATCAAATACACTTAGAAGGATGTAAAATCACTTATGAGACACATGGCTCCACTAGACAACAAGTTGTGTTATGCTAGGTGGCCATGAAATACGCTCACAAGGGCTATTACAATCAGGTATACACTAGGTGAGCCCCAAAGGAAAAATGAGAAACACACACTAGGTCTACAAAGTGTGAACTCATAACAAAAGGGTGGTAGATGGGAAAGTCACACCAGGTCTATAGGTCTCCCATACGTCAACCATACCAAAATTTATACTCCTCGATAACTTTGATAAGGTGCCACAAAATGATCAATGTTCTTCACAAGGCTAGCAAGTTGTGTTATGCTAGACACTCATGGAATATGACAAGGTTTAAATGCAATGGAAATCAATATAATCAATGGGGTTTTACTTTATGCACAAAAGGTCACACCTTAGGGAACATCACACTTGACATTACCACAAAGAGAGGACTAGTTGAGGAATAAAATATCATACCTTAGGGAATGGGAGCTATAGCATTTCCACCAAGGAGAAAATAATATGCCAAGAAAGGTCACACTCTTGTAGAACATCAAGCCAAATTTCACCGCAAAGAAGACATGTCACATGAATTAAAAAGACCACACTTTGGATAAAAAGGTCACACTTCCTAGGAGATGTATGCTATCATCACTAAGAAGGAAACATGCAAACAATGAGCGGGGAACTATATGCCCCCTTCAAATGTCAACATACTTGCTATGTTGGCGTTTTAAGGAGAAAGAGGGGATCCTTGACAAGGATGCATACCTCCCAAAAGTATGTATCCTTGCTCCCTAAGAATAGAGACAAGGACAAACACATGAAGGACTATCATGCTGCTGCCAAGAAAAATATGGTTGCACTTAAGATTGTACCACCATGAATGACAATGAGAAAAACACATAAAGCTAATAATGCCACATAGTGATAAGCAACATGATAGGGGGTATATGCAGGAACATGATGGGCCAAAAGTGGTGACATGATGGGTATGTGTAGGGTATGTGGTTGATAACTTTTTTTAACCCAAAATTGATGAAATGAAAAGGGTTTTTAAAGGAGATTCTCATATTTCCACCAATATAAATTATGCTTTACTTTGAATTTAATAAATAATTATTATTCATTTTCTATTTGAATTATGACTAATGTCTTGATTGATAGGCTGATTGAAAAACATCTATAGCTTTCAAACGGTATTACATTTTTTGAATCTAAAACATGTGTCACATTCAATACCTCGCATACTATAAGATTAAAAAAAAATTGAATTTCATGAGGTTTTGACCAAGTTAAGGTGGTCAGACATATGATTTTTTATATTCTTAAAAGTTTTAATAAAAAATTCATAATTAATTATTTACTTGGAAAAAAATTACAAAAAAATATGCATCACATTAGGACATGAGTCCTCTAGTTATATCTAAAATCTTATAAAAAAATATTATCATTTTATTGTGGTTAGGGTGGTCAAACAAACACATACTTCTTATTTTTTCCCTGAAATTTAAGTACTAGTGCATTGAAATTTCAAATTTTCACCAAAGAGATTTTAAAAAAAAAATAAACCTAGTTGTTTAGAAACTACATTCAAATTTTTACAGATTCTATTCTTACATATTTTTGAAATAATATAGATAACTTATTCAAATTTTTATGTCAATTTGTCTAACTCCGATTTTTCTAAATTTTTCACCACTTAAGGGCCTATTTTTTCCATGATGATCCTACACATACCCTAGGATGAAAATCATTATCAATTAGAGGAAGTAGGTGCATCAACACAAGGAAGAGCTCCACAGTCCTTAAGATGTTGAATTTTTTTACTCAAGGGCTTACATTCATTAGTTGAATGACCATGCACTCGATGATATGTACAAGATGAGCTTTTGTTGTAGAATTTCTTTCGTTTTTTTGGAGGGAGTGATATTAAGTGGGCTAGGAGAAGCCTTGACAAGGTACTCTCTTGATCAATAGTAGAATATATTCTTTTCTTTTGTGAAACAAATCTTTCTTGTTTACTAGAAGGTGTCATACATACACAAGACTCTCTAGGTTTAGATTGTGATATTTTTTACTCTCCCAAAAAGGAGGGTGTGAAATCTAATGAACCCCAATCATTACTAAAACATGTGTTTGAAGATGAAGCAATATCATAACCATGATGTATATTTGTCATAGGAGTGTTTTGTGTGATGACTTTGATATCAAGTGAAGGTTTCTTTGATGCCTTCGTTTCTTTTGAAGGACAATAACCAAGACCTCTTGTTTGTTCTTGTGTGCTAGGTTCAATAGGGACATGGATACCTTGTTCTTTAACACCACATCCTTTTACATTATAGCCAAGTTGTTTCAAAAGTTTATGACCCCTTCCATAATTTTTTTCATTTCTTTTGAAGGTGGTGGTTTCTCATGATCACACTCATCATATGTGGATGTATAATTTGTGTTTTCTTCTTCTTTGTTAAAAGTTGTGGACTCGCATGGTTTGGATAACTTAGATTTTGTTGATATTATGGCAGATTCTTTCTCTTTTCCTGATTTGTGTATAATCTTGTATTCTCCCATGAATGTAGGTGTAAAATTTAATGATCCCAAATCATCCTTAGAAAATATTTTCATGGGTGAATGACACTTATATTTTTCTTGTTGTTGCAAAGGTTCCACTTTTGAAGTTTGTATCAATGTTGTCATAGGAAATTTCATTCCTACTTCAATTTGAAAACAACTTTCTAATTGTAAGTCCACTTTAATTGTGTACACCTTTTTTTAGTAAGTGTATTTCATTAGATGATGAATCATTGAAGGGAATCCATTCATTTCATGAATCCATGGCCTACCCAAGAGAATATTATATGAAAGATCATGGGGCATGACATTGATAGGAGTTTGCAACGTAACCCTACCAGCTTTAACAAGTAATGTTATCACACTGGAAGTGATTGTTTTCCCACATTATCAGCACCACAAATAGACAACTCAGCTGGTTGAATTTTAGTCTTCTCCACTCCAATTTTATCCAAAAGGTTTACACTAGAAACATTGAGTTCCAAACCATTATCAACAAGGGTACGTTTAATTTCAAACTTGCTACTACCATTCTTAATACTAGCCACTATCATCAAAGTGCCATTTTGTTTTTGCGTTTCCAAAGGGGGTAATTCACTTTGATGAAAGACAATTTCCAAATTAGGTGAATTCATTTTCTCACCATAGCTGCCACATCATTTGGTTGTGCACTAGGAGGGATAACAATTTGTTGTAAAGAATTTGAAGCATGCAATGGTAAAGAGGTGATGCTTGAATCAAATCTCAAAGGGAGATCTTAGTATGAGTGTGATGAACTTATTCTACAAGGTCATACTCCTTTCCACTATGTGAAGGTAAATGTGGAGCACTAGGAAAAAATGGTTGTGGAAGTTGTATCGATGTAGGAATGGTTTGTGGCAATGGGTGACACATGAAGTCCAAAATATTGTTGGGTGCCTCTCCATCAATAGTTTACCTGCAACAACATAATTTGTTGCATTATTGGTCACCACTTCAACCACATTCTCTTCGCCCACCTCAAGTATGACCTCCTCTAAATCCTCACAAAGGTATGTGGCATTTTTTAGATGGGTTGAATCATCAATTGAATTGATGAACGTGGTGCCACCTGAAAAAGAAGCAAAATCAATGATTCAATAAAACATAAATTACAAATATTAATCACTAAATCAAATTCAAAATTCAAATTATTCAATGCATTGAGGGAGATACAATTACTTGTAGAGGAAACAAGAAAATTCAACAGCATCCTATTTCTCCTATCGGTCCAACCATCAATCATGATGGTGCAACCCTTCTTACTCCAAATCAAGTGTTGATCCTATATTTGGGATTTTACATCATCCACCTTTTGACCCAAAAGTGGGCTCCTTAATTCATCTTCAGTAGGGGCTTTGAACCCCGCCCCATAAATAGTTATAGCATCAACCATATTTTTCCAAAAAGGAGACCTAACACATGTCATAAATAAATTAAATAAGATAAGTATTGTAAAATGGAGAGTTTAAATTTAAATTTGAATTCATCATACATCTAGATTCTAAATATAAAAATTTATGCTCCAAAGAATCAGACTAAATTTTTTAAAACAATCAGACAAAAATATATTACCTGGCTGCATGGAATGGAATGGTACAATAGTACCAAAAGTCTGCAATTGATCAATTAGCTGCATCATTTTTCTCCTTGTTCCAACCCATGCTCTCAAGCGACGGTTGGGGACTAGGAGTAGTGCGTCGCACAAAATATGAATCCATCCTAGATTTACAAATTATAGGACCAATGCTAACAGTCCCACTAACACTACTAGTAGCACCAACACTAGCATAAGCACTAGCACTAGGATGAAATGGAGGCATGGAAGAAGCCTCTTCAACACCACCAATGCACACCAACTCCTCCCTTTGCCTCTTTTTCAATTTTATTTGCAGTTTAAATGTTTCTAATTGCACTTGTACCTCATGAATAGCCTCATGAGGTGCATGAGGGCATCCCACTATACATCATGGGTGGGTATGCGTGCCATATGGTATTTCAATTTGTTAATTCCTCCATGAAAAATGTTTTGCAATATTTATATTTTGCCTCTTCTTTTTTTTTCTCAAGAAAAATTTCATCATGTTTCCAAGTTGGGTCTTTTCGAACTGGGGTTGTAGACATTGTGAAAATTATGATTTGAATTGGAAATCAAGGTTGTTGCAATAACAAGTAGAGTTTCTAAATTTATTCCAAAAAAAGTAGGGTTTGTAAAGAAAGAAATGTAAACTCAAAAAAACATGCAATTTTTGCTCAAAAAACACAAAAAAACCAAAAAAATAAGCTTACCTCTCAGATTAAGCCTAAAATGAAATGCAAACTCCTTCCAATTGCTGGTAAAGATCTCTCAATGCACTTCCTTGTTGGTATGAAGCTTCCCAAATGCAATTTGATGATGAATTTATGGTCTACCTCCTTGTTGGTTGTCCTACAATGCTCTCTTATTTTTCCTCACAACTTTCTTTTCTCATATTTTGCCAACAAAATGAAATGAAGTTACTTTTAGGGTTGTGGAGAAAATATAAGTAAAAAAAAAAGTTCAACTCAAGTTTTATGTTTTTTTTTGCTTTTTTAGTCACCCTTGCGTCAGTCGAGTCCACCTGACATGACTCGCTCAGACTCAACAAGTCTCATGTAATGACCCTTGTCCTACCTTGCCCTAGAATTCTCTTGTAGATTAGGTTTAGGGTTTATTTTTTTCAAATACATGTTCTTTTTAATGAAATGATCTTGGATTTAAGTTTGCATTCATAAATTAACAAGATTTCCACATGTACATATGTCCATTAGCAATAATATCTAGATGTCCAAAAGATAACATAATCATAAATGCAATTAAGAAGACATATGAGGAGTGACAATTGGATGGATCCGCCCTGAAGTCCTTTGTCAAGCCCAAGAGACTATGCACCACAATCTTCTCTTCTCAATGACTTAGTACCTACATTCTCCACCCATGTCATCACCTCATAAGATACTTAATTTATTAGGGATAGTTGGGGGAGCACTAAGCAGTCTAGGCCTACCACCCCTCCATGGCTGCAATAGAATATTAGGTGGGACCCCTACCACTCCATGGCCCAACCCTTGCCTTGGGACTAGCAGAACCTTAAGTGGACTTGCCACCCGTCCATGGCACATCCCTGCCTTGAGCCTGTGGGAAAAAATCTTAAGTGGGGTTTTAAGGCACTACTTCCCTCACACCCTTCCTCCCAATAAGTAGCAAACACTCATGAAAAAATCTTTTAGCAATCAAATACATTTGCATTTATTACTGATTCATTAAGTCAATATCAACATCATTATCATCATGATATAATACTAACAAAATCATTACACCAATAATCATATTAGCAATATATGTTTCTTATATTCAAAATATGGGTAAGTGCACCAATCTGTGACACAATTTTGGTGCCAAACTGAAAAAAATTCACAAAAAAAACTCGAAATTGACCATTTGTCGCACACCAAGTTGGGCGAGCACCAAATTTGGCGAGCACCAAATATGGTACATGCCAAATTTGGCGAGCACCAAACTTTGGTGTGTGCCAAATTTTGCGCTCACAAAATTTGGATTTTGCGCTCACAAAATTTGGCGTGCGCCAAATGAAAAAGCAAGTTAAAAGGAAAAAAATGCATTTGAAACCTGCATTTTCATTTTGACCTACAGCTTGGCTTCAAGGATTTGAACTTTGCAACTCGCGCTCACCAAATCTCAACCTTTTTTTGCACTCTTAGCTTGCTATTTTTCACGAGGATGTTGCCAACATGTTAGAGACATCGAAGATTGCGAAGAGGTATGCATTTTTATTCTATTTATTTTTAATTTGATTTAGAATGCAGATTGAAATAGGTTTTTACAATAAAATTTTGTTCTGATTCTCAGGGAATGGATCTCCACCTCAAACCATTAAGAATTCATAGTCACCCCCTCAAGAAGAGCCTCCTATACAAGAACAACCTGAAACCCCTCCATCAATTCATAAGCATCCTCAAGGAACACAAGAAAATATTCTAAATCCAATTGAAAACAATAAAAGAGACATTGAACAATTAATTGGAAGATTAACCGAGCATGCTAAAACTCACCCTTATAGAAGAGGGATTGTTGAATCATTGAAATCAATTGTATCTCATATAGGAGAAATGAGCGAGAAAATAAACTTTTGGTCAAATAAGAGGCATAAGATGAGATAATATTATGCTAGTGGTTTGTCATATGTAGATGTTAAAAAAAAAAAAATTAGCAAAGTTGACTCGTGTGCCCTATTCACAGACCTAAAAACCAATGCACCTTTGTCTCATGCATGCAGGAGGTTCCCCATCCATTGGTGCCACCATGAGTTAATTAAAAATAAATTTTTGGAGCAGTGGTGGATGGTATTTGACTAACCTCCATGCAATAACCATGAGGTACCACAATACTTTTTGAGGAAACTCTATTGTGAGTTTGTCCTCAATAATATTCCAAATTATTTTGACATCTTAGACTTTCAGGGTAGAGGTGGGGACTCCACACATAATAGACATGTTACATGACATAATCCACAGTTTTCATCGAGACCTTTGGCCAAACCCATGGTGGAGCATGTCATCGTTCCTTCCATTGTTAAGGATAGTGTAGAGGTGGACATGCTGGAGTTGATTGGCTCACTCACCCAGACCATTTTACAATGTGTGAGGCCTCTAGTAGAGCTTGGTGTGGAGGAGACGTGTAGGTCCCAAGCTCCACCCCACCATTGTGGCGCTTGTGGTGCAATTTGCACGTACGATTATCAAAGTGCTTGGGATGCAGCTACACAACCTACATCAGTTGCAGAGGTGATGGATTTCACAAATGATTTGTTGAATGACACATTTGGCATTGACACTCAAGTAAAATTCAGCAAGTTCATTTAATGTTTTTTATTAAATTATATTTTGAAATTTAAGAATAAGTAAATTAGTAGAATTTTGATATGATGAAATTTTAGGGTCAGAGTGTTCATGAGACATGCCCAATTCCTACAGACCCTTATTTTTTCTCGACGTTGATTCCATAGGTATGCAACTAGTATTAAAGATATTATTATTGCATTTGAATAGTTGAATGTTATATTTGAATGTTTGTCTCATAACATGCTTTTTATTTCAAATAGTTTCCTGGTGGACCTTCAACCTCCACACCTCGCAATTCATTTCCTCAAACAACTTACACTCAGGTAGCCTTTTTTCATTAATGGTGTTGTAAAACAATGTTAGCTAGTTTTCATAATTTTGCATATACAAATTTAAAAAATTGATGAGAAACATAAACATTGCATTTGTATTCCTTGATCGTGTCACATTATCTTCTCCTAATTCACTTTTTGTTCCTTTATTCCTTCCTAATCCCATCCCATTAACATTTAATAGTTCACCCTACCATTTACTCTTTCATTTACCATTTGTAGATGTTGAGATCAGACAACCCTGGTGATGTTGGTGGCACGATGGACCAAGGAGTTGCTGCAACAATATTCAGTTTTGATCCATTGAGAGAGGTAGGCAATAGATTAGTTGATTTGACATTATATTTGCTCTTTTATGGTCTATTATAGAAAATTTTCATTATACTTTTGTGTAGTTTAATTTCTATCTTGATGGTTGCTATAGGTGGTTGTCACTTCAGATCATGGACATGGTAATGATGTAAATGTGAATGATGAATATATGTATCTGGTAAGTGATTATATTTTGTTATATGCCATTCCACAATTCAATTTCTATGTATTAACATCTTTACATTTGATTGTATCAATTGAAGGTCTAGAGAGGAGGACTAGCGAGCGTGTTCAAAAGACCAGAGAACCAACAGTCACTCTATCTAGCTGAATTTCAAAGGCAGCACGAGATCTATTTCCTTCCCCTAGAGGGAAATGATTGTATTAGGGTTGTTTGTTGTATGCCTATGTGGCATTTTGGAACATATAATTTGTACTATTGATATATATGTGACATTTTATGTCCATATAGCTCCTTTGTACTAGGCCTGTATGGTTTTTTTAGATATATTGTATATACTTTTATCAATATATATCATTGTATATCCTTACGACTTTTTGATTAAAAAAATCTTATTTTTCTACTGCCATTCTTGAATGATGTTATCATACGTATTGTGTAAATTGTATACTTGAATGTTGTAGGAATGGATTTTGTTTACATCTAATGCTTAATTAATTACTGTCAATTGCTCAATAAGCTCCATCTAAAGTGTTTTGTGTAAATAAGCTCCATTCCTGGTGCTTTGTATCCTTTGGAATGCTTCAATTATTTGTGCCTCACTTATTCACATGTATGCTTCACTTATTCACATGTATACTTCACGTATATTGTGTGTAATCACATGTATGATTCATGCTTCCAATGCATATAGCAGCAAAAAACTTTTGGGTAAAAAATCGGCAAACCAAAAGTATAAGAGCTTTTGAAAAAGTCAAGAAAAAATCATATTTAAAAAAACGTAAAATATTGTAGAACAAGAGATAAAATCTTTTTTTTTTTTTAAATTGAAAGGTATTTCCATAGCATATAGAGATATAGAGAGCACATAAAATAAAGATTTTAACTAATGAATTGTAAAAAATATTTTTTTGTAGTTTATATTCATATCATTGATTACATTTTATTGCACATATTTTAAAGTCAAAGTATTACTTCACACTGCATAACTAATAACTAGATGTTGATAGATGACAAAATTTCTATTACAATATAGTTTTTACAACTATTCAACCTAAGCAGTTATGCAATTACTTCACATTACGTAACTAATAATTAGGAGTAGCTTCCAATTGAATTTTCTTATCATGGCATTCTATGAGACCAGATTTCTTTGACGTATTTTTTTAATAGTTCACTAGGTGGGTGCATGAAGATGGATAGCAATTTTGTGGCCACTTTTTTTTTTTTTCAAAACTCATAATGTGAGCACATTATAACGTGCTCGCATTATGGCTTGGTGTGTTGAGCCTGAGGCTCGACCACCACAAATCCATAACACGAGTGTGTTATAATGCACTCACGTTATGACATGTTAAAAGCAAAAAAAATAGGTCGAATTCATTTTCATTTATGACTATTTTTCCCTTATTGCCCACGGCCAAAAACACCAGAATTTCGCACTCATGTTCTAGGAGGAGATTTTTTGTGAAAATCTTCATCAATAGTTGTTGATTCATCGCCAGAATGTCACCACGTCGACGAGGAGGTCAAATAGGCAAGGATTATTTTTTTCTTTTTTGAATTTGTTAATTTTAGGTTGTATTTGATATTTATTTTTTGAATTTGTAGGAGATGTTAATCAACCTGGAAACCCTCCTCAAAATCCATAACAAGAACAAAAACCTCAACAGCAAAATCCTCAACCACAACAACAACCTCCTCCAGCAATCCCTCAATACACTCCTGGCACTCAACAAAATTTAATGGGTGAAATTGAGAACAATAAAAAACAAAATGAGGATTTAATTGGGAGGTTGAACGATCCAAATGATTCAACTGTGGAAAGAATGACCTTGGAAAATTCACTGCAAGATATGTTAAAAAATGTAGATTCAATCAGCAAACAATTAACTGGTTGGCAGGATAAGAGGCAAGCAGCTAGGGCTTTTTACCAAGATAAATTGTCATATAAAGATGTTAAAGATTTAAAAATTACAAAAGGTGATTTGTGTGCGTTATTCATTGACCCACGGTCAAATTCAAATCTCTCCCTCAATGCGAAGAGGTTTCTTATTCATTGGTACCACCACTAAGAGATTAGGAAATATTTTTGGGATAAGTGGTACATGGTTTTTAATGACCCACCATACAACAATTGTGAATTCCTGCAATATTTCCTCAAGAAACTATACGCTAAGTTCATCTTGAACAAAATCCCAAATTATTTTGATATGAGGGACTTCCAAAGGAGAGGTGGGGGGTCGGAACAAGATAGACCTAGTGCATAGTCCGATCCTACATGGAAAGTGAGACAACCTCTCACTAGGCCACCTCATGAGCACATTGTCATCCCTTCTATCGCGAAGGAGAGTGTCGACGTAGAGACTTTGCAAGCCATCAACTCTTTGATGTAGAGTGTCATCTAGCATGCTATCCCTCTTGTACAACGCCATCCAGGGGAGTCTTTGACAGGTGGACTTTGATCCCATGTCTGTCAATCTTGTGGGGAGACTTGTTCATATGACCCCACCGACACTCGGGAGGATGTTGTGCAGGATCCATCTGCAACTATGGAGATGGAGATGGCAACTGATATTTTGCATGACACGTATGGCATTGATACTCAGGTAAAAGTTAGCATGTTCATTGAATTTAATTTATTAAATTTTTATTTTGAAATGCAAGATTAACTAATTTAATAGTTTTATGATTTTAATAAACTTGCAGGGTCACAATGTTGATACTAGATATACCCGCCCTACACCTACTTATTTCTGCAGTACACCTATCGGTGGAGTATGTAACTAGTAAAAAATTATATATTTATTACATGTTAATAACATTGTTTTACAAATGATATTGTAATATGTGATTTTGGATGTTGAATAGGCTAATATTGGAGGTTTTGGTGGAACACCTCTCAGTGCCAATGGATTTAGTCAAACCTTCACACAGGTAATAGAATAAAGAGTTTAACTAATGAATTGTACTTAATAGATTTGTGTAGCTTATATTCATATCATTGATTACATTGCATTGCACATCATTCAAACTCAAATCATTACTTCACATTCCATAACTAATAACTAGATGTTGATAGATGACAAAATTTCAACTACAATATATAGTTGTTTAGAAAGTCAACATAAGCAGTGATGCAATTACTTCACATAGCATAAGTAATAAGTCTAGGAGCAGCTTCCAATTACATTTGCTTGTCATGGAATTCCATGAGACCACATTTTACTGAGGAATATTTTCAAATAGTTCACTAACTTTTCTATGCTCCAAACTAGGCACCCATTATGGCTTGCTTTCACATATCTGAAACTCACTTGCAACTCGTTTGGAGCAACTATCCCAAATCTGGATTTAAATGTTGAATTAGGCCACAATTAGGCCTCTTTCTCAAAGAGACACCTCTCCAAACAAACAACCAACACTTGAAACCTCAAAAAATTCAAAATACATCAAAAAAATCCTGAGATTATTCAACTTTTAGGTCTCCTCTCGCTCATTTAGACCCATTTTCATAAAACCCACTTTCCTTGCAATCAATTAGGGCTTACTGAAACTCTTCTGCCCCAACCTCTCACAAGATTATAATCACTTCAATTAGGCTTATTTATTCTTTTACATTCTCATTCCATTCTCAAATAGTGCTGCCCAAAAGATCTACATACACTTCCTTCACAAAATCACTCTTTTTCACTAGTTTTCACCCTCTTTCACCTAGGGTTTCTCACTTGTTCACTTCTATGACAACTTACAACCTCTTAGATCTTCTAAACACCCTCCAATTCACCCACTATCACATTTTTTATGGTATTCTATCCACTTCTAAACCCCCGTCCTCTTTTCACTCACTCCAGCCTTGTTTAAAAGGCACCAAAACTGGTTTTTCACTAGGGCAGCGAGGAGAACTCACACAAAAACTTCACCAATCCAATTACTTAACTTCTAAACCTACTCCTACTTTAGAATGGTCCATTCCATCAAGAAAAAATTTCTATAGAAAGGCGGAATGGACTTTTTAGTTCATTTGGGCAATCAAACCCTTAGCCCCTATTTTCTTACCGCTTAGAGAAATCAGGCCACCAAAAGCTTGAAACTCAATTTAAAATGCTCAAATTAGTTTTAAATTGATGAAAAAACCTAAATTATTCAATTCACACACATTACATATGCACTACCACCTTCACAGAACCGTGCACTAGCAGATGATGGAGGAAAACACAGAAAATAGCAGTATAATAGTGATATTTTATTAGTTTTCTCCTTCAAAATGCTTCAAAAACAACTAACAGTGATGAATCACATATTTTAAACACTTTTCCAATCATTTCAACTTCCTAAGAACCTAATATTGCCTCTACAACTACCTTAACTCTTCATATTCCTCCACTTGGCACCTTTTTGCATTTTTACAACATTGATAGACAACTTTTGTTAAGATTCTGCAACTTTACAATTTATGCCGAAAATGACTACCAAACACCATTAAAAACTCAAAAATGGCTATTTAAGCGTTATTACATCATGAAAATACCTATACAACCTCAAAATCCTAAATTTTCTTCATGTAGGCATGCTCTTGTAAAGGTGCACCTGCACCACTTTTTCAAACAGCTCACCACCTTTTCTATGCTACCACATTTTCCATACATGTCTACCAAAGAATTTTATCAAACAGTTCATTTCCTCACTACTATGGCTAAAAGCTTAAAAAAGGTGCTTTCCAACAAACTAAGGATGCTTGGAAAAAATATATCAAAGCATGATAGTAAGCAATAGCATAGACAAGGCAGTTAGTAGTTTAAACAAATGCCTTGAAGAAATGTGGTCTCATGGTGATGGAATGACATTCCATCACCATGAGACCACATTTCTTTGAGGCATTTCTTCAAATAGCTCACCACCTTTTCTATGATGCCACATTTTCCATACATGTGTACTAAATCATTTTATCAAACTACTCACTTCCTTGCTGCTATGGCTAAAATCCTAAAATAGGTGCTTTCCAACAAACTATGGATGCTTTGAAAAAATTCTATCAAAGCATAATAGTAAGCAATAATACCATAGAGAAGGCAATGAACTATCTAAAAAAATGCCTAAAAGAAATGCAGTCTTCTGGTGATGGAATGCCATGATGTGCATTTGTTTGTAATGGCATTCCATCACCATGAGACCCCATTTCTTTGAGGCATTTGTTCAAATAGTTTACTGCCTTCTCTATGCCACCACAGTTATCGTACATGGCTACGAAAGAATTTTATCAAATAGTTCAGTGACTTGATACTATGGGTAAAAGCCTAAAAACACGTGCTTTTGAACAAGATATGGATAGGGAAAATAGTAAGCATGATAGTCAAAAATATATAGTTTAATAAGTACTCAAATTTTGTTCATTATCTCATGCATTATAAGTCATGGCGTGGATCGCTATTGTAGTTTTTGTGATTGAATAATTTGTTGTTTAATTTTTAGATGTTGCAAGCGGAAACACCTAATGTGGTGAGGTAAATGGAGATTGGTGTTTCATCTACTATAGAATCCTTGATGGCTTTGATAGGGGAGGTATAAGGAAAATTACTAAATTTCAATTTACATTCGTTGTTATAGATGTTAGTTAGTGAAAAATAAAACCATTATTGATTCATAGTTTAATTTCTATTTGGATGGTTTATACAGGGCTTGAGCATGCCTCAACATGGGCATGTGAATATTTCCCTCGTGGAGAGTGATCATGAGATGGCAGTAAGTGATTATTTTGTTAAATATATCATTTTTATAATGTAATTTCTATATATTAATGTCTTTTCTTCTTATTGTAATAGTTAAAACTTCACCAAGAACTAAACACTAGGAAGAGTAGCAGGAGCACTCCTCGAGTGTAGCACAAACGAGTGATAGACCTATCACCATCTGATTGACAAGCAAAGGGAAAGAATTTATTTCTAGAGCATGGAGAGCAATGAATTTTGATTCCAAAGCCCTTTGTTGTATGCCTACATAGCAGTTTTGTACATATTTTGTATTGGATATATTTAACATTGTATGCATATATGGCATTCTCAGAAGCCTAAATGGCTATTTTGTACCTATATTTTATACTTATATCAACATATATTGATGTATGCGTACATGGTTATTTGGTTAATACAAATCTTTTGATTGATGGTGTCCATATTTGCATTATAAATTCATGGTTCAATAGATATGAGTTATGTGTATTCAAGTGTATACTTTACAACTTATGTGTATACTTTTTTAGGGTATGTGCAGGATCATGGTATGCCAAAAAGTGGCAATATTTGTAGGGTATGTGGCTGACGACTTTTTTTTCACCCAAAATTAATGAAACGAAAAGGGTTTTTAGAGGAGATTCTCAGCTTTCCAAAAATATAAATTATGATTTAATTTGAATTTAATAAATAATTATTATTCATTTTCTAGAATTACGACTAAAGTCCTAATCGATAGGCTGATTGAAAAATCTATAACTTTCAAACAGATCATATTTTTTGAATCCAAAACATGTCACATTATATGCTTTACATACTATAGGATTAAAAGAAAAATTAAATTTCATGAATTTTTGACCAAGTTAAGGTGGTCTGACGATTTTTATATTTTCTAAAAGTTGTAATAAAAATTCATAATTAATTATTTACTTTGGAAAAAAATTACGAAAAAATATGCATCACATCCGACATGAGTCCTATACTTATATATAAAATCTTACAAAAAATATTATCATTTTATTATGGTTAGGGTGGTTAGACAGACACCTACTTCTTTTTTTTCCCTGAAATTTAAGTACTACTGCATTGAAATTTCAAATTTTCACCAAATATATTTTATTTATTTTAAATAAACCTAGTATTTTAGAAACTACATTCAATTTTATACAAATTCTATTCTTACATATTTTTGAAATGATATAGATAACTTATTCAAATATTTATGTCAAGTTGCCTAACACTGATTTTTCTGAATTTTTGCCACTTAAGGGCCTGTTTGGCATACCATGATCCTGCACATGCCCTTGACTTACATGTGTTCCAATGCATACTTTGCAACTTACGTGTTTTCATGCATATACCTTGTATTCATGCATATAATTTGTATTAATTTGTGTATACTATGTATTCGTGTGTATACTTCAAGACTTACATGTTTTTGAGTAATTAGGCTTCCCTTATTCACATGTACATGCTTGACTTATTGATGTGTATACTTATTAATTGGTTAGCCCAGGTTGCATTGATCATTTTTTTCCTTCATGGTTTGTCTTGAATATTAATTGGTTGATGCTAAACAACTTTATGTAAAAGAAAAAAATATGCTTTCAATTGGTATTCCATGAAATGATTCATAAAAAGATTTCAAAAAGTATCCTTGATATTACAAAAAGATATGTTTTTATACACTTCAATTGTGCAGTCACCCTTTGGTTCTTTCAAAGAAAAATCTGCCTATGCGACTATTACACTGCACAAGTAAACCATATTTTGTATTGTGGAGCTATATTAAGCTACCACTCTCAAGACCAATGTAACAATGATATAAAATAATGTTTGAGACTGCAAGACATCGAAATGGCCTGTGTACTAAACAAATTCTTATGATTTATGAAAAATTTTGATAACTCTACTCAGTTGGCTTCTTTTTTTCAAAATCATACAAATTGAACCCTGGCATCAATAAGCTATGTATATCAAGCTACCACAATTCAAGTTTGAATGATGAATATTTATCATGCATGTTTTAAATGACATTCAAGTTTATGGTGGTTTTGTTGTTTATATGATGTTATGTGATATTCTAACCCTAATTCATGCTTCTAGGCTACATATATATATATATTTTTTACATGTTTTTTGTACTAACGAACCCAAAATGAACTGAACCCCCCTCAAAAAAAAATTGGCCGAACTGGCGAACTGAACCCCTGAACCCAAACCTGAACCTCATACAACCTCAAAAACTCTTCCAACACTTTTCATTCTTCCTACACAAACTTAATTGACCACCAAATTATGTTGCCCCCTAACTTTACCCACTTTTACTCCCTCAAACCTCTCTTTTTCATTCATAACCCCTCTTTTCCCAACTAGGGCATCATGCCATAACATACTTTCGACCTCCCCTCTGCTTGCATACCTTTTGAACACCTCAAACTCCACAACTTCACTCTATTTACAACCTATTCTAACTTATTCTCAAGCAATTTCTTCTTTTCACCTCTTCTAGCCTTGCTTTTAAGGCCTAAATTCTGAATTTTCAATAGGGGCAGCGTTAGTAATCTCTTCCAATGCCTTTACCAATGCTATTTTCTTATTCCTACTCCCTATCCTACTTACATCAGGTTGATTCCATCGAGACACATCCTAAACAATAGGTGGAATGGCCTATTTGAACATATTACACTCAAACCCTTGTATGAGCAAGTTCAAACCTATTTCAGAAATCTACCTCTAAGTTGCTTGGAACTTAATATAATTCCACAAGAATGGATTCTAATCAAAGCTAAAACCATTCTACAATAGATTCATATCATCTTAGAGCAAACTCCTGCTGTACAGACCCATACACAAGTTGGAAATGAAGAAAATGCATAGAAATTAACAAAGAAACATAGATATTTGATTGATATTCTCCTTCAAACTCTTCAACAACCACTAACTTTGAGTTTCCAATGATCATACGCTTTTTGTGTGGAAAACTTAGACTTCTCAACCGTCTTGTGTATGTTTCTCTTTTTGATTGTTTTGCATGCCATCATAAGGGATCAAGTCTGTTGAACTTAGCTCAGAGTAATTTTGTATGTTTGGGTGTGAAAGAGGACCATGCCTAGCGTAAACATACCTATCAAGACATGTTGGAGCAATTCTTTTGGTCACACAAATTGCAAAACAAAAGTTGCACCACTTTGCAACTTTACACTGCTTGCATTTGACACTTTTTCATCAAGTGAAAATTGGACACCACAAGAAAATGACTTCGAGATAACAAAAATAGAGAGAGGTTATTGTAGAGGGGCCCAATTCAATCGCGTAAGCTTAAACAGAGAGTTCATAAGTGTCATGGTTTCCAAGTAATAGCCTTTCAAATATTGCTTCCCTTTTGCACTTTAGACCCTTAAGGGATCGATCTGGTTGAACATAGCTCAAAGCTATTCCGTGTGTTTGGGTGTGAAAGAGGACCATGTATAGCATAAATGTACCCATTTGAATGCATTGGAACAATCCGTTAGGTCACACCAGTTTTAGAACGAAAGTTGCACCACTTTGCAACTTTCAACTACTTATATTTGACAACTTTTTTCCTAAGTGAAAATTTGTCACCACAGGAAAATTCCTTCGAGATAGAAAAATCCAAGAGAGGTTATTGTAGAGGGGCCTAACGGAATCTCATAGGATTAGATGAGAAGTTTCTAAGTGTCATGGTATCTAAGTAACAACATGCTAAAGTTTGCAGCCATTTTGCACTTTGGACCCTTAAGGGATCGATCTGGTTGAATGTAGCTCAAAGCGATTCTGCATGTTTGGGTATGAAAGAAAACCATTCCTAGTGTAAAAATACCTATTCGAACATGTTGGAACAGCTGGTTTGGTCACAATCCCTATAGAATGAAAGTTGCACTGCTTTGCAACTTTCAACTACTTGTATTTGACAAATTTTTCCCCAAGTGAAAATTTTCCACCACAATAAAATGCCTCTAAGATAACAAAAACCAAGAGAGGCTATTGTATAGGGTCCCAACATGATCCTATAGGATCATATGAGAAATTTATAAGCGTCACGGTATTCGAGTAACAACATGCTGAATTTTGTAGCCATTTTGCACTTTGGACCCTTAAGGGATCGATCCGGTTGAATGTATCTTGGAGTGATTCTGCATGTTTGGGTGTGAAAGAAGACTATGCTTAGTGTAAACATACCTATTCAAATGCATTAGAACAATTTGTTTGGTCACACAAGCTGTAGAATGAAAGTTGTACCACTTTGCAACTTTCAACTACTTGCATTTCACCACTTTTTCCCCAAGTGAAAATTCACCACCACAGGAAAATGTCTCTGAAATAGAAAATTTTGAGAGATTTTATTGTAGAGGGGCCCAATGTGATCCCATAGGATCAGATAAGAGGTTTCTAAGCATCATGGTAACCGAGTAACAACATGCTAAAGTTTGCAGCCATTTTGCAGTTTGGACCCTTAAGGGATTGATCCAGTTGAATGTAGCTCGGAGCAATTCTGTATTTTTGGGTGCAAAAGAGGACCATTCCTAGTTTAAACACAGCTATTCGAAAGTTTTGGAACAATCCGTTTGGTCATATGAGCTGTAGAATGAAAGTTGCACCACTTTGCAACTTTCCACTACTTGCATTTGACAATTTTTTCTCCAAGTGAAAATTCACCACCACAGGAAAATGCCTCTGAGATAGCAAAAACTGAGAGAGGTTATTATAGAGGGGCCCAACATGATCCCATAGGATTAGATGATAATTTTATAAGTATCATGGTATATGAGTAACAACATGCTGAAGTTTGCAGTCATTTTGCACTTTGGACCCTTAAGGGATTGATATGGTTGAACGTAGCTTAGAGCGATTTCATGTGTTTGGGTGCGAAAGAGGACCATACCAAAAGAGGACCATACCTAGTGTAAACATACCTATTCAGACGCGTTGGAATAGTTCGTTTGGCCACACGAGTTACAGAACGAAATTTGCACCACTTTGCAACTTTGCACTACTTGCATTTGACACTTTTTCCATCAAATGAAAACTAGACACCACGGGAAACCACTCTGAGATAACAAAAACTAAGAGAGGTTATTGTATAGGGGCCCAACATGATCTCATAGGATAAGACAAGAAGTTTCTAGGCATCATGGTATCTGAGTAACAACATGCTGAAGTTTGCAGCCATTTTGCACTTAGGACCCTTAAGGGATCGATCTAGTTGAGGGTAGCTCAGATTGATTTTGCATGTTTGGGTGTGAAAGATGACCAGTCCTAGTGTAAAAATACTCATTCAGACATGTTGGAACAGTCCATTTGGTCACATGAGTTGCAGAACGAAAGTTGCACCACTTTGCAACTTTGTACTACTTGCATTTGACACTTTTTCCATCAAGTGAAAACTAGACACCACGGGAAAAACACTCTAAGATAACAAAAAACAAGATATTTTATCGTAGAGGGGCCCAACATGATCTCATAGGATCAGACGAAAACTTTCTAAGCATCATGGTATCCGAGTAACAGGATGTTAAAGTTTGTAGCCATTTTGAACTTTGGACCCTTAAGGGATTGATCCAGTTGAACGTAGCTCGGAGTGATTCCGTGTGTTTGGGTGTGAAAGAGGACCATGTATAGCATTAACATACCTATTTGGATGCATTGGAACAATTTTTTTGGTCACACAAGTTGCAGAATGAAAGTTGCACCACTTTGGAACTTTGCACTGCTTGCATTTGACACTTTTTCCATCAAGTGAAAACTGGACACCATGAGAAAACCACTCTAAGATAATAAAAACCAAGAGAGGTTATTATAGAGGGGCCCAACATGATCTCATAGGTTTAGATGGATATTTTTTAAGCACCATGGTTTCCGTGTAATACCCCATCAAAGATTCCTGCCCTTTTGCACTTTGAACCCTTAAGGGATCGAGTTGGTTGAACGTAGCTCAGATCGATTGTGCTCTCTTTTTGATGGAATTAGGTGGGCAGAAGACTTAACTCTATTTTCATTTTTGTTTAGTTATATTTCAAGTGATTTTGTACATTTTAGAATCCAATTATTGAGGGTTGGTCTGTATACCTTGTTTTAAGGGTTTTGAGTGCATTAAAATGTCATATTAAGCCTTCCACCCACTATATGCTTCTATAACTCGATGGAAATGATTAGTTAGGGTTATAAAAAATGTGTGCAAAGTTTTTTGTGCAAGAGAGGTAAATAGAGGGTTTTAGGTGATGCCCTAGATGTCAAACAGTGCATTTTTTAGTGGAAAATGGTGGTTTAGTGCTAGGGTTTGAAGAAATCTTTGGGGGCAATGATATCTCTTGAAATTTTAAGCTTGTACAGACCTCTTTGAAGGTGTTTTAGGCTTTGGTTGGTTGTGGGAAGGTTTGGAGTATGGGTTTTCAATAAACCATTACCTAACTTGTGAAAAAAGAGGGTTTTAGAGTTTGTTATGTTAGAGGGATTATCATGCCCTAAAAGTGGAGGAATTGGTGGTTTGGTAGACTAGTTAATGTTGCCCAATGGTGGTTTGTGTGTGATAGGAAGAATAAAAGGGGGTTTCTTATTTTGTGAAAGTTGATCCAAAAGAGTCTTATGAGGGTTTGATGTATGTTGAAGAGGGCTTAAATGGGTTCCTAAAATGGTGGTTTGTTGCAGAGGTTGTTAAGGGATTCTAAGAGTTAAGGTGGGAAAAATAGGTATGCAAACCTACAAGAGTGACTAGGTACAAAGTTGAAAATAAGACAAGATTGAGTTTTGAGGAAGGAAGGAGGTTGGAATCCTTTTCTATTGTGGAAGTGAGTTGATTGCCTCCATTTATTGCTATCAGAATCACTTCCTATCAGAATCACTTCAAGTTTACATTTTTTTGCACTTTTTTCACATTGACAACTTTTCAATTTTTGTAATTATACATCATTTTGACAAATATGCAACATTGCCTCCAAAATGACCCAAAAACCAAATAACATGACTTATTACATTATAAATCAGTCTAATATGACCTTATTCAATTGAAAAAACTCAAAACACAAAACTAACTTAAGAGTTCCATGAACCAAATTTGCTCAATAACCTTGGTGCCCCTACACCAAATTTCATTATTTCAGTAAATCTCATTACAATTCCTTAGGCACTCTATTCTCACGGATCTTTTACAATGTCACTCATACATTCAAGATTATCTTATAATGTATACATCATAGGTGCTCATTATGAGGTTAACTTCAAATGAGTAACTTGAGATTCCCTCGCAAAGCTTCACATGCTCTTTTATAATGGCTTTAAATCAGAATTGAGATTTTTCAAGATAATCAAAATAAGGATGCTGCATTGCTTTTTTGGCTGAGATTCTCTTCCATGGATCATAAATTTGCATTTTTTGCAAGGAGAGACACATCAATTTTTAGTAGTTTACTTACAAATATGCAAAGTAAAAGAAGAAAAAGAAAGAGCATCCAAAATGGAAATGAAATGAAAATAGATGGAAGGAACTTACAAATAGGCATGGCAATCTCTCAACTTAGTCACTCCTAGTCATACATCTTCACTGGGAGTTCCAAGATACCTATTGCACACAACACCTCTCATGAATAGAATATCTTGAAATATGAGATGCTCTTATAATGTCTACATCATAAGTGCTGATGATAAGGTTAACTTCAAATGAGTAACTTGAAATTCCCTCACCAAGCTTCACACACATTTTTGTAATGTCTTTAAATCATAATTGAGATTTGTCAAGATCATCAAAATAAGGATGTTGCATTGCTACTTTTATGGTTTAGATTCTCTTGGATGCCTCATAAATCTGTATTTTCTACAAGGGGACACCAATCAATGTTTAGCAAGTTACTTACAAATAGGAAAAGTAAAAGAAGATGATAGCATTGGCATCAAACAAATTAATGCACATACAAGTATAAAATTAATAATAACCAATGTGCATATACTTACAAATTAATCCAAGGAACCATCCAGGTCTGCTCTACTCTTTATTGTGTCAAGTATTGCTTCATGGTCAGACTCACGGACCTTCCACAAGGTCTTGTTCAAAGGTCTACCCCCATATTTGGTCAAATGAACATTAGATTCCATGAAAAGGTTCGAGTGATGAAGAATCTTACAATGCGTGTCAAAGTCCTAAAACAGCCAATGTTTAACACTCTTATGTGGGTACCTTCTAAGCCACGTTCCAATAACAACTGAGTCTATAGGGTATTCAATGTTTTCTCCATCTATAACTAGGGCCTCCAATTTCTTTTTGGCCTCAACACAACGAAACAAGTAATATTTGGTTCCCTCTTAGTTGTCTTCATCTACAATAACTGCATAAACATGCCCTACATTGATATGTTCAGTAAATCTCTTGAAATTAGTCAACATTATGAATACAATAAAAAGTAAGATAACACTATGGAATTTCAAATACTAAGCAAGTAGATATATTATTTGGTTGAATTAGATCTGATACGTGGTTAAAGTTGACCGATGATTCCATCTATGTTAATTCCAATACTGTCGGAGGGTGATACATGTGAAGTGGGCTAAGATAATTTTTCAACGTACTCCCCTTACTCACAATCATTCTAGGCTTGCATTGTACATGAAGAACAAAAGCATGCCATCTTTTGTGTATCGGTACTCCATGAACCTGCATTTGAGCTAAGGAAAGAGTGTAGCTCACTAGATCCTATTAGTGTACAAAAATCCTCATATGATGAAATGTTAGTATCATCAATCAACCAAAAAAATATATGAACTGAAGATGTACCTTCATTACCTGGATCCATCGAACCATTACACCACTCGACGATTGATCTTGCTTTTGTCAACTTTGCACTATATTTATACTTTAAATCTTCTCATGCTAATGCTCTTTTCATGCATGCTCCTGCACCATCATGCTCCCCCTTTCCATGCCTGACCTCACAAAAGTTCCACATATGTTGAACACCTGTAGTGAGATGCATCCTGCACAACCAATAGAACATGCACGTGTTCTTGAAATATGTTGCATAGTTATTTGACCATATTATATGTTGACCGTATGCTATGCCCCTCTGAGCCAAATCACTGTAGAACATTTGGAAGCAACCTTGCATGAACTCTGGATAATGTGTGCAATCATCACTAATATAAAAGTGATACTCCCTCAATACCTTCCTTTGGTCCTCTGTACTATCAACTGCATGAATGAATGCTATGTGCACAAATATCAAAACCTGTGTGGAGTTGTAATACTGTGATTGCACCTCACATTGTGGCTATAGAGTGTAGTTCTCTACAAATTCAACCACTGATACTATGTTTTCTGGAAAGGTTTCCTTTCATAGCTTGAATTGTGTGTCCAACCATCGGGCTCTATGGCTATGCCTTACATACTAATACACTATATTGTCATGAAACATGGACATAAATTGATACACTAGAATCTTTTGAATAACCAAATCAGACCTTTTTGCTTAAGACCCATCTTTTGTAACATATGCCATTGTTTTATACTTCTTGAACTCTACTAGTTTTTGTCCCACCTCATATGTGCTTTCCATATGTTGACATAGTGGCATTCATTGCAAGCCACCGCAATGCTCACATGAACCATTCAAGCATGTTATCTTATAGAATATTTGGCCATCCTCTATTTCACATACATTTTTTGATAAAAAAATATCTTGAATATTTTGGTGGGGCTTCTATGCCACAATCCTACAAAACATCATTAACTTATGCAAATCTAAACATATAGAACAATAAACATCATAATGGTTAGAGAATTCAATATGTATTCTACAAAAACAAGTAGTCCATTTGTGATTTATCTTGACATAAAAAGGTTTAATCATTCCAAGAAATTAGAGAAATACTAATTTGAGGATAATCATTTTGAAATTTACGAAAAGATTGGGTTTGAGTCATATCAAAAAAATGCTTTGGATGTGGCTCATAGTTCCGACTACTGATTCTCCTTCTTATGACATCCCTTTGATTCAAAGATGGCCTTGTTTTATTCTTCCAATACTCTTCAATTAGTGTTCTCAATGCTTCAACAAATTTTTTATCTTTTTGTAGCAGTCTCCCCGAGAATGCCCATAATTCATTTGAATCGGTGCCCTTAATTCTTTTCTTCTTTTGAACAACTTTTGATAAAAAATTTCTACTAATTGTCATTTTTTCACTGGTATTTTTAATGAGATGAGCTCTCTTTGTTTGATAGCTTACCAGAGTTGATTTAATGACACGTCAGGTGACATTACTATCCTTTGAGCGTGAGGTCTTACCCACACTCTCATAAGCATCCATTAGATTCTTCACAATAGTGTTTTCACTTGATGCATTCAATGTTCTCAACCCAGGAGTCTTCATAATGTTTCTATACTTTAAACCCCACATCATTTCAATAAATAGTTGACATATTGCGGTCTCATTTAGCCTTTTAAAGAAGATTTTTCAAATCTTATCAACATATCTTCTACAAGTGCATGTTGGAATCTTATCTTCCATGTGCTGCAAAATATCCTCATCAATATTAATCAAATACTTTGGGTTTCTATTCAAAATTCTAGGTGGTGTTCTCCTAGGCACATACATCTCAACATTAACAATTTCATCAATATTTAATTGAGGTGGGCTAGATTGCGTACCTTCGATTGAGGGTGGAGTAGAAGACATACTTTGAGGTTCATGTGGGGATGATGGCATACCTTCTTTGTCAAATCCAAGTGATGATGTACTCTCAACTTGAGATGTGGTGGATGGTGTCCAACCATATTCACTTGTAGTAGATGGTGTCCCTCCATATTCACTTGTGGTAGATGCTGTCCCTCCATATTCGCTTGTGCTTAATGGTGTGACCCCTTCGTATTCACTTTCAGTAGAGGTTGTGTCTCCAACTACAGTATCTGAATATATCCTACAAGCGCTTTCGCATTCATGCCCTTTGTGCTACCAATTTTTGTTCTCTTTTTGATAGTTGAGGTTCCTCTTCAATTGGCTTGTTTTCGTCAATTGTTTCCAATTTCTTCTTTTCATGATATGCCCTTAACCATTCTCTCTCCTTTTCTTTGAAGGTTTGGAGCTCTTTATCTGTTAGTTTCTTCCTTGTTCATTTCTTCTGCATGGCAGATAATTTTACCTATACCATGGTAATGAGACGAATATGATTTCATGATGTTTGAGTCATTAAATGAACGTTTAGATAGGCTATTTTATCCAATTTGTAAAAATTGTAAAATGTTGTAAAAGGAGGTCCAAAATAGGTTCTAGGTGTTTTTTCTTAGAAAAAGGTCTTGGTGGACCTTTTCAGCATGTAATTACTTAATTTGGTGGTTCTTAGGTGTTGAGGGATTCAAAAGTGGGAAAAAAGTAAATCTTGCAAAATTGTTGTCAAGGTAAAAATGAAAAAATTGACAAATGGCAAAATTTGGAAGTTTAGGATTCAAGTAGGTGAAAGGTTGGTTTGGGTAATTTGATATGGTCAAGAAAAAATTTAAATTGATGGAGAACCTCAAGCAAGAGGTAGAGGGGATGTAAATAATGGAGAAAACAATAAAGAGACCCTATTTTATATTAAATTTTTTGTGTTTTTGCTGGTAAAATAGCATTGTGAAGCATTGTATGGCCCCATACAACCATAATTTGTGGGTCAATCATTTAGAATGATTAAGCTATGAGTCTACAACATTCTCCTTTTTTGTCTCATTCCTTTTTATGCAGATTTGAGTAAGTTATGGCTTGTTTACTGAAGACGGTTCAAAACCCTTGCTAGGGTAAACAAAATTAAAAGAAAATTGAATTTATCTTATTCTAACTAATGGAATCACTTGAAATTTAGTAAGAAGGTCTAATTTTGTGTACTCTTTCATTTCTCAGAGTTTCAGACTGAGTGGTGATAGTTATCTTTTAAAATCATGATGCCCTAAGCCATATTTTGGTGAAAAAATAGGAAAAAGCACAGTGTACAGTGAGAATTAAAGAGTTTGTTTATGGTTTTTGATTCCTTCTTGAAGATATTGTGAATCTATTTCAAGATTTGGTTTGGTGAGTTTTCAAGTTTTCAAAGTCCATTTAATGAATTTCCTTCCATGACAGTGATGTAACAGTCCTAATTTTCAGTGAAGAATGGTGGTTTAGGATACATGTTTGATGAGTTATCATGAAGTAAGTTTGGAGAATGATTCCTTCATGTTCTACAGAGATATTTATGCATGTTTAAAACATTAATAAGTGGAAATAGGCCTGGAATTGAGAATTTTCTTATTGATAGGGCCTAAATAGGCTTGCTTTTGAGAAGTTTTCATATTGGATATATCAAAGTTGGGAATTGGGTTGAACCAATTAAATTGATGTTAAAGTTTTTGAGAATTTTTTAAGGGATTGTGTGCTTAGAACTCAGTTTGATGTCTTATATCCATGAGTTTTGTGAAGGTAAAGGAGTCCTAATTGAATGGACAAGTTGAGATTTGGTTTAGTTTTGATAAGTTGATTGGAGTGAGATTGAGTTAAGTTGTTTTGTTCCTCTAGCACTGCATGAAAGTACCCTCAATGGTTTGTTGTTTTTGGTAGATGCTCCACAAGATAGGCTGCACCTTTCCCCATTTTACTAACTTATCCTTGAATAAAGAGTCTTGAAATAGTAGATAGAAGGGTTAGAATCCCTTGTAGGTAGACTAATCAAGGAAACATTTAAAATATATGACAACATAGGTGATAAGGTAGCTTTACTGATAAGGTAATTTAGAATAGAGATGAAAACCAAAATAGTTTAAATCAGTGCTATCAATGTGGGAGGAGTATATTCCAATTTTTTAGAGACTTGTATGGAAAATTTGGTAGCATAGACAAGGCAATTAGTTGGTTTGTATAGATGCAGTTTAAAAATGTAATTGAAAAGTGTATAGAATTGTGTAATTTAAAATGTTTGGATTGACAACCTAAGGTTGTAATGGAAAACAAACAATTATCAACATGGAATATGCAAAACAACAAAAATGAGAGCAAGCCATAATAGAATAAAAGAAAATGTGTAAAGACTTCACATACCTAAAAAACCAGAGTTTCAAATGGAGTTCTACCCAATTATGTAGCCTAAGTTGCTTCTTGTTTCTTCAAACTCCTCAACAATTTGACTTTTTCAAAAGCTTTTTCCCCTCCAAACTTCAATTGTATATCAATTTTCACTAGAATTCAAACTTGAATTGATATTATATGCCTTTAACCATGCAAACTCTACTATTCCATGCAAAGGTGGTGGAATATGAAACACATGCATGCACACTTCACAACTTCATCAAAAAGCTACTTTTTTCTGGAGCATGCGCAAAACCAAGAGAATATGCAGAATGTGGGCCGAGATCATAGGTAAATTGAATTTTTTTTACCATTCTTAAAGCAAGCCAAAATGCGCTCACGTTATAATGAAAGCATGTTATTTCTTGCTAGAAATGGTTATGTCTCTACTTCTTCAAAATACACTCATGTTATGAGAAAGTTTGTTTTTTTATAGATTTATTTTCTCTCTCTTTGTCTATTCTCTCTACCCTAATTCTATTTCTCTCCCCTCTACCCTTATGTACTCTAATTCTATCTCTCTACCCTTAACCCTTATACCCTCAACCCTAAACCCTAATTCTATCTCTCTCCCCTCTACCCTTTACCTATAACACTTATACCCTCTATCCTCTCTCTCTCT
>VDFB02024723.1:0-27725 GCA_007258455.2 Sequoia sempervirens | reverse complement strand
AGAGGTACCTAAGAGAGAGAGGGAGAGGTGGTGGGAGGGAGATACGTGAGAGAGAGCGAGAGGGAGAGGGAGAGGGAGAGAGGGAGAGGGAGAGAGATAGAGGGAGTGAGAGAGGGAGGGAGTGGGAGAGAGATAGAGGGAGTTACTATGAAAGGGAGAAGGGGTAGGAGGGGCATACTTGACAAAGAGAGAGAGGGAGAGGGGGTGGGAGGGAGAGACTTGAGAGATAGGGAGTGAGATAGAGTCAAAGAGAGATAGATGGAGTGGGAGAGAGAGGGAGTGGGAGAGAGAGGGGGAGGGTCTATGAGGGAGAGACTTGAGAGAGAGAGAGAGAGAGATGGGGTGGGGAGGGAGAAGCTTGAGAGAGAGGGAGAGAGAGTGGGAGAGATATAGGGGTGAGAGAGATGGGGTGTGTGTTTATGTAAGAGAAGTGAAAGAGGAAGGGGGAGGAAGATACACGAGAGAGTGAGAGAGAGAGGGAGAGTGAGATAGAGAGAGTGGAAGAGATAGAGAATTGAGTGAGACCTAAGAGGGAGATGGAGTAGGAGGGAGGAGAGAGAGAGAAAGATAATGACCTAAGAGAGGGAGATGGAGTGAGAGACAAAAAGACCATAGGGGGAGAGAGAGAGAGGGAGAGTGAGAAAGGGGGTTGGAGTGAGATAGATTTATCTAGGTAGGGTGGGAGGGAACGAGACCTGAGAGAGGGATTTGGAGTGAGAGAGAGTAGTTGGCAGTGTGGGAGGGAGTGAGACCTGAGAGAGAGAGAGACTTCAGAGGGATATAGAGTTATCTAGTTAGGGTAACGAGGTAGAGATCGTATGAAAGGTAAAACCTCAACTTTGCGCACTCTCAGCATTATCAAAGTGGTTGAACAAAGAGAGGGGAAAGTTACATTTTATTCAAAGTAGGTCATTTGGCGAGTGCCAAATTTGGCACTCGCCAAATGACCTGCTTTGGATGTGTTAATTGACAGGATTTTCCAAATTTCCTCATATTTTTGTTTGTGCTCCCTATCATGTTTGCACGTCTTTCAATGCAAGTTTATAAAAAAACCATGATAGTGTTAACCTCTCTCTTAGCTATCTAAATATATAATTTTTTTTTCGTTTTGATTCAATTAAGTTTTTGATCCATAGCTTCTATTATAAATGCCTCCATTTTTGGTCAAAAACTAACATGTGCTAGTTTTTGGATACATTTTTACTCGTTCATCGAAACGTGAAACAAATTAAATTTTTTGAAACTAGAATCCATTCAACAAATGATGAAAAAAAAATCAATTTTGATTAGTTTTCAAAAAAATTAGGGTGTCAGAGCATGCTCAAATTTTAGCTTTTCAGGATGTGTCCCCTTTGAAAATTCATAAAATATTATATATTCATTAAAAAAATTATCCAAAAGAGCGAGGATAAACTACATGGTGTTAGCTAGTTTCTCACTATTGGGATTGTTGAAATTCTAAAAAATAGTTTATCAAAAAGGGGGGAGCCCCTCAAGCGCTATGCTATTTTTTTTTATAAAAACAGGGCCTGGTTTCACCCACTTTTTTGAGACCCTTAATCTGCATTAATTTTTTTTAAAAATAGTAGCTTAGAAACTAGACTCGGAGCACTTCAACTTTTGTTCTTGCTACATCCTGAAAATTTGGGCGCAACTATCTTCATTTTCTTGTGCAAATCAGATTTTACTGATTTCAGAAAAAAGTGGCATCTTAAAAGCCAAAATTGTGTCACAGATCCATGCACTTACCCATATGCTAAATATTATTGCTAAGTGATGACATCACTTGATCTGCTATGTCTTCCCATGTCTCCTTATTCCTTAATTGTATTCCTTCACCTTACTTTTGATTGATCATAGGATAAGAACATATATAAATAAATATTAATCTATTCATTTTTATATTAAGATCGTAATTACTTATAAGGCTCAATAATTGTCGCAAGCATCCTTATTGCATAATTGAATACCAACATATACATATGTATATATTTGTATATTTACATGTGTATAATCATTATTAATTATTTATAGGTTTATAATACTTTTCCTTGCATGAAAATGTATATCATATATATATAAACTTGTTATTTACTTCCTTATATTTCAGATATCTCCTCCATCTATAATGATTCCTTTCTTCCCTTTTTTCCCCTAATTATCTATATGAATTTATTTATTTATTTATATATTTATATAAGATAATTAGAATTTATTTATATATTTATATATACATTCTTACATGTGTTACATGCTGTATTTATATCTTTTTACATCTACTTCTTAATTTCTTAATCTACTGTTCAAATCATATTACACTCCTATTATTGCTGATCTGAATGCAGACCTTATTTCGTAACTTCCCACCTTTTATATTTGCTTAAAACTCCCAATGTATTCCCTCATTCCATGCCTTCAAATTTTTAAGTCTATTCATTTAAATACTCCACGATTTAGTGGAGGTTCATGCCCTTTCCCAAACCGTGGGCTTCTTTGAATGGAAATGTCTTTTTCTTAATAACTTTACTGTTGCTTTTACTCAAACAATTTTAATACCCCAATCGCTGCTTCACTTTGGTGTTAATTATGTTTATTTGTATTGCCTTAATAGGCCCGTCTCTTTCCTTTGTCTTATGTGATGGTGTTGGTGATAGTGTAGGCTTACATATTTATTATTATTAGTTCAATACAAATTTGTAATATTATTATTATTAGTTTTTCTTCTTTCTTTTTATCTTTTATGATTTATAATGGTATTTAAATTGTTACTATTCATTTTGTATTTTTACTATTTATAATTATAATATTATCTATGATGATTATATATAATAATATTTAAATTATCATTATTTATATATTGATTTTTATATCTTATTTAGTTATTCGTGTTTCAATACTAAAATATAATAGTGTTAAATTGCTAATATTTATATTTATATTTGTAATATGTATTTGGTTATTTATTTCATTTATTTATTTGTATTTTGATGTTTTATTTTAGTGCTAAAATTTAGGGGACATGACATCTTGCTAGGAATCGTTCGAGTTTGAGTCTGAGTCGGCTGGGGTAACTCAACTTGGGACTCGCTAAGTCCAAGCGAGTCTAGGTGAGTCTCAGAAGTCTGGTTAAAACACCTCTTAATTGAGAGTGATTGAGAGTTTGATTTATGACCTCTTGGATGTGTCATCTCCTTGAGTCATATATCCAAGAGGCCTATATATGTGTAAGAAATTTTTTATATTGTATTCTTTTGCATCCTTTATATTGGTGAAAAGGAGAAATTTGTATGGGCTCTTTCACCTTTAGGGTTTTTGGACCTAAAAGGGAGAGCTACAAAAATCACACTCTTCACTCAAGAACTAACCATTGAGATTTCTATGCAAAGGAGATTGAAATCTTGCAAAAGGTTGAATGATATCTAATGAGGGGTTCACCACCAAGTTTAGACTTGGAAAAGATAATGCAATGCAAGTTGTAAGCCAAAACCCTGATTGAATGCAAACTAACTCTAATGACCTAGAAAGATGAACAAAATGTAATAGAAAGTTATGAAATAGAAAGTGTGCACTTTGAAAACTGAAGAAGGCAGAATGAAGGTCTGGAATTCTATAAAATATGTTGTTAATGCTAACTGGGACTCATTTTCCAATCTGGGTGAATCAATCCAGTTTCAGGGAAAATGTACCAGAACAGGTTTCAGCCAAAGGGTATCTAGATCTATGAAAATCTCTTTCAGGCTTGTGTAGTGGGACTCATTCGCCAATATTGGCGAATCAATCCACTTCTACTTTTTGGAAGTTTTGAACTGGATTCTATTCCTCTCGGCCTACTCTACTCTTTTTGACTGGTTTCTGAATCTGAGACTACAAATTGCCACCTATAGACCTTCTCCAAGCTTCTCCAAGGTTTGATGACAACTTTAGGGACTCAACAACTTTTCTCCAACTCTGCTTCTTGATAAATCTGCAACCTAGCCCTGCAAATTAGACACAAGAAGAGGGGAAAATGTTGTAGGGTTAGTGAATAGGGGTTTGCCTTGGTCAAACCCCTTGTTGGTAATTAAACCTTGAAATGAAAGAAAATATGAATGGAGATTGATGAATGAACAAAATAGCATTCTAAAACTCACCAAACTCTAGCAATAAGGTGTTGCAATTATGCTTGAAATGGCTACAATGGTTGTGGTTCTTGACTCGAGTTCGGAGGAGATAGATCTTATTTGAAACACTTGCTTGAATCATAAACTCTACACCATAATTGTTAGCACAATAACAAACATGATGAATGCAATCTTCAACATGATGATATACACTTGAAGAATGCTCTTGAATGCTTGATAATCTTCCCTTGAATGCCTTTGAATGCTCTTGTGAATGCTCAAATACTCTTGTGAACTCTTGAATTCTTGTAAAACTTGCTAGGTGTGAAAATGAGTGAAAGAACCTTGTATTTATACTCAATTATGCAAGAATTCCTCAAATTACAACACTAAAAGCTGACCTTGGATCTTGGAGAATAAAATATCACCAAAATTTTGGATTAAATTTGACTTTTGGTCACACAAGACTCATTCGACCAAGGTGGAAAATGAGTCCCATCAGACATAATGTATGGAACTAAAAATGAAAAGTGCTTAGAAATGTGTGAAACCTGCATCAGGGCCAAAAAGACCTAGGTGGGACTCATTCACCCAAGGTGGAAAATGAGTCACAGACACTAAATATGGGCCACACAACACCTGAATTTTGATTGGTTATTGATTGGTGTCAAGATTATCCTCAAAAATACACATAAATAAGGCTTGTGGGTGCAAAATAGGGCCAATTAAAGCATAGGAAAGCCCAATTATTAATGACAAGCCTAAAGAAATGTGAAAGTGTGTTACAACACTTTACAACACTCCAAATAAGACAAGATTAATGTTGATTTGGATTAAAATTATGTTTATTATGCTTAGTTAATTGATAAAACCTTAGAAAAATGTGAAAGGGTGTTATAACACTTCACAACACTTTAGCAAGGTACCATTAAAATCTATTAGTTCACAAGGGCCCAAGACCTAATGTGAATGTTTTATCCACTTTACAACACTAAATCAAGGCAACATTAAGCCAAAATCCACAAGGAGGGCCCAAACAAGTGCGAAAATGTGAAAGGGATACATTTTACTACACTACAATTGGAATAGGTGTTATTTGCATTCTACATGTCATTTATTTGTTTGGTTACAATTTTATAACTCATCTCCTCTAACCTATATCTTGGCTTGTCATTAGATTCTCATTTAATCTTACACTTTTGTTTTGAACCATAGGTATAATGGCACAAAGATCTTTTCTCTAGTTAGGAGGGTGCTCCATAGATTTTTTTTTAATTTAGTGATGGTTATAAGGTGTAGTTCAATAGGCTCTCCTCTAATTTATATAGAAAGGGAATAGTTTAATGCTTCAATAGGTCACAATTTTAGTGCTCTTTAAGACATGTACATGAAGAGAAATCATGCATGCTGACATAGTTGGAAAACTTTCCAAAAACTTGCATCAAAAACTCGCAAACTTTTTTCTGAAAATGAGTTTTTGGTGTAAAAAAAAGCTAGAAAAATCGTTGAGTTTTTGGTGAGCTTTTCAAAAAAACTTGGAGAGTTTTTTTTAAAAAATCAGCCTCTTAGAAAAAAGAAACCTACGGCTGGAATAAAAGTAATTTCAATTCATTTTTTGTGGCTCATGTGGTTTTGAAGGTCTTAATTTGGGATTGGTGGTGGGGGCTCCGCCCCTCGACCTCACCCTGTATCACATCAGGAGCACTATCCCTGAACCCCACAAGGGGTGTTTCCCATCAAACACCCCCACAAGGGGCATTGCCCCTTAGCCCCACTGGGGGCATTTCCCAGGCTAGACCCCTACGAGGGGCACTGCCCCTCAACCCCGCTAGGGGCATCACCCCCAAACCCCCACAAGGGGCGCTGCCCCTCAACCCCACTAGGGGTGTTGCCCACAGACCCCCACAAAGGGCGCTACCCCTCGAATTCATTGGGGGAATTTCCCTCAAACTCCCATTGAATTCATTTTATTTTCTAAGTACTATCCAAGTCAAGGTTTCCAAGTTTTCCTACAAGTCTTCATCTATAATATCATCGAGTTCTACCTCTCCCCTAGTTTTCACTAGACATGGGAAAGAGGAAGATGTAAATTTGTAAAATATATTAATGTATAGTATTTAATTTCATTTTACAAAAACAATTTGCTAGTTTCATTTTGTTTTAGAATATCAACATTCAATGCATTCCACATGAGGATGCTATTTTGTACCCAATTTGCTTTCAAATCAATCAAATACAACTAGACTCAGCTTGTTTCTTTTATGTACTCATTTATTGACTCATTGGATACATCTTATCATTGAATTTTGTTGAAAAAATGCCTTTTTAATGAAATTTAAGCAATTGTTTAAGTTGTCGAGCTTTTTGCCGAGTTTTTGTTGAGTTTTTTCTAAACTAAGTTTTTTGGGCTTGCTGAGTGTACTTGCAATTGGCAAGTTTTCCAACTATGCATGGTGGCACCTCGATGGCTAAGTATTTATTTAGTTGTAGAATTTTCCATCAAAGTTTTATGAATCACAAATATATGTGTTTTGAAAAGACCTCTTATTTTTATTACTTGTACAATTTTTTGTTTTTTGTTTTCATTATTTTCAAATTCAAAAAAAAAAAAATCTTGACTTTTAATAGTTTGTGAGTTTTATTAAGTGGACTACTAAGTTGAGTGCAATTAGTTGGTAGTGAAAAAGGTAAAGGAGTTGTATATGAATTTCAATCTATGCCTTATCTCACATAAGAAATTCAAGCATAAGGAGGAGATGTCGAGGGATTAGAATATAGAACTTGAGCATCTCAACTTGGATGTTATCATGGCACAACTTTCCATCTTGACCAAAAATGAGGGACATGAAGTTGCTACATAAAACATGCATGTCATAACTAGTTAGAATTGCACTTGCTATGGTTGTGGTTCTAATAAACCAATTGATGATTTTGATATTCTCAATAAAGAACAACACATTGATTTATTTTTATCTATTCCATGTAAAATTACAAGGTTGACTAATGATTATTATTCAATTTTAAATTTATGTCATAAATATAAACTTATTGATTTATCTTTGACATTTAACATTGAATCATCAATTGCTAATTATATTGTTTGTTTACTTATATATTAATTATCAATTATTAGTTATATTAATTTTTAAATATATAAACACACAAATAATATATCCTAATTCTAATTTTAACAAATTAGTGAATTAAAATACTAAAACCCAAAGCATCACCTCTCTAAAATCAAACTTACAGCTTAGCAAAATCATATTTGAATGATGTTCTAGACAACTGTATACTCAAAATTAACTTTATTTAATAATTTAAGATAAAAATTCCCATAGATTTTTTAATGTATTTTCTTTATATGTAAGTTTTAATCATTATTGTCTAGAGTTAATATTTTATTCAAAACTTTAAAGTATTTAGTAGTTTATTGAGTAATATATTTTTGTTGTCTTTGCAGGTATAATGACACAATATCTTTACAAACATACCTTAATGTTCTTATTGATAATAGTCAGTTTGCCAATAGCCAAACTAGGTCACCACTATTATACATTGCTTTGAAAGATGCTCAAGAAATAGTTGAAAAACTTATATACACACCATGCACTGATGATATGTTGGATGTGATTGCATTCAATGAGACAAATGCCACTAATCTAATCGTAAATTTGGTATGTTCTACAATTTTATATTTAGGAGAGATTTATATTTATTTAACATCCATAAATACTATAGATATTTACACCATGATGTATATTTCCTAGGTGAATCAATATGTCTCAAACTAAGGAGAACAATTTTTTAGAAAATTTATTTGTAATATTGTTAAGGGGTATGTGCAGGATCATCATGGAAAAAATAGGCCCTTAAGTGGCAAAAAAATCAGAAAAATCAGAGTTAGGAAACTTGACATAAAAATTTGAATAAGTTATCTATATTATTTCAAAAATATGTAAGAATAGAATTTGTAGAAAATTGAATGTAGTTTTTAAACTACTAGATTTGTTTTAAAAAAAAAACTATTTGGTAAAAATTTGAAATTTCAATGCAGTAGTACTTAAATTTCAGGGAAAAAATAAGAAGTAGGTGTTTATCTGACCACCCTTGCCACAATAAAATGTTAATTTTTTTTATAAGATTTTAGATATAAGTAGAGGACTCATGTCTCGATGTGATACATATTTTTTTGTAATTTTTTTCCAAGTTAATAATTAATTATGATTTTTTTATTACAACTTTTAAAAAATATAAAAAACTCATATGTCTGACCACCTTAACTTGGTCAAAACTTCATGAAATTCATTTTTTTCTTTTTTTAATCCTATAGTATGCAAAGCATAGAATGTGACGCATGTTTTGGATTCAAAAAATGTGATACCGTCTGAAAGCTATAGATGTTTTTCAATCAATCTATCAATCAAGACTTTAGTCATAATTTGAATAGAAAATGGATAATAATTACTTATTAAATTAAAAGTAAAGCACAATTTATATTGGTGGAAAGTTGAGAATCTCCTTTAAAAACTCTTTTCGTTTCATCAATTTTGGGTAAAAAAAAAGTCGTCAGCCACATACCCATCATATTGCCACTTTTTGGCCCATCATGATCCTGCACATACCCTAAGGTTGATTATAGATTTTCATTACATTAGTTTGGTATAATATTTTTAATTAGTTTTGATTTATATTTTCAACATCAATGGATTATAATTTAATGATTCATAAATATTAACCTTCTAATCAAAGAAATCATAGATTGTTGAACTTGTCTAAAAGAATTTTTTTTTTAAATTAAATATTATAAAATAATATTAATGTTGTAGAAGAGAAAATAACTTACATGAACAAAAAAATATATATATATAAAAAATAAAGAAAAGGATAAATTATTATATGTAGAAGAAAACAAATACATCAAAGAGATTAATAAATGAGTATGACCTGTGAATTATCCTTCTTGTAACATATTAGTCTAATAACATAAATATAGAGAATATGTATTCTAAATTAGATAGAGTAATATTGTATTGAAACAATAAGATCATATTACAAAATATCACAAGTCTATGAGAGGACAACTTCCTTTGAGCAATGATTAGTATAAAATATTCAATGAATAATATTTCCCCTTGTCTAAGTCATATATTTAAATTAATTCTATTAAAGAGAACTATTGTTTTTCATACATACAAAATTATAACAATTAGCTAAAAGGATTATTTAAAAAGCATATGCTTTTGAGTTTTTGATCAATAACATTTAACATAAATTAAAGAGTTAGAGTGAGGGTCCTAACATGTTGTCCCTCTCAAAAAATTTCCTTCAAATTTTCATATGAAGAAATTTTTGTTGCTATTAAAAGTAATAGTTTTTACATTGCTTCTTCTAGTTGTGTATCATACCATTGTACCATAATCATGGTGATAGTGTAGGTTCCAAGCTATAATAAGTTCCTAGCTAGGATAGAATTAAGGTTCAGGAAGATATATCCTTTAGTAACAAGCTTTGGTAGATAGTAGTTTGAGCTTTAACTTGTTGACTAAATAACAAGATACCTTGAAAAAATGACATATCTTGGAAGAAGAGGGTAGCTCCAACTCCTATATCATAGGACCAAAGTTTAGAGAATATTATCATGTGTTTTGAGGGTGGAATCAACAACCTAAACCTAGGAACTGCTTCAAATCTATGCAATCTTACAAGAATTGTTGAGTCTGGTGGACTCGCTAGACTCATTGAGCCTAGGTGAGTCTCAACCCATAATTTTTTTAATTAATTTAAAAAAAAAAATACAACCTTTCAATGCTTGTTTGGTTTATGACATGCCCATCTAGGATTTACAAAAACATATGAAAATGGTGTGTTTTATGAAGGTTTGTGTTGTTTGAAGGTCTTCATTTGGGCTTGGTGGTGGGGGCTCCACCCTTGACCCTATCCTTTATCACAAGGAATGTGCCATGGGTATTTCCCCAAACCTCATGAGGGTTGTTTCCCCTCAACCCCGTTAGGGGCCTTGTTGCTAGACCCGTGCAAGGGGTGCTACCCCTTGATCTTGTTGGGGTGTTGCCCCCAAACCCCATCAAAATATAATTCTAAGCAAGTAATAAGCCAGTGATGACTCATGATCATAAAACCTAGAAAATACATATCCCTTGTTTCAAATCTTTGTATCTTCATAGTGAAAGCCACAATCAAGGATTATCTTATTTCAAACATTGGACAACTTTTTTAGTATACAAGAACAACCATAAGCAAAGTTGGCATGCATGCTACAGTCATTGTACCGCTGAATACATGTTATGTCGTAGTTGTCAAGAAATGTCATGTTTGAATAATGCAAAATGTATCAATCATGCCCTACACAGAAAACTCATAGAACAATCTCGTCTATTAGTAATCTTATTTATAATTGAGATATATATTTATATGAGTATAAGTATTATATTCTATTATGCAATAATGATTCTTGCATCAATTATTGAGCCTTATAAGTAATTATGATCTTAATATAAAAATGAATAGATGATATATGTATATTTATATATGTATTTATCCTATGATCAATCAAATATAAGGTTGAAGGAAGCAAGTTAGGAGGATGTAGTCTATGGGCTCCCCCATGCTAAGTAGCCCACCTCAAGGGTGAAATTTTCTTGGTTCAAATGTTCTTGCCGCTTGGGGCCATGCGGTGGATTGTCTTGGTCAGACTCTCATGCTCTTGGGCTCAAGGATGGGTTGAGTAGTTTACAAGAACCCCTTTCAAGGCTTTCCTATCAAGCCAAACTATGATTGGTTGTTAGGATGAATTCAAGGAATTGCAATTATAAGAGGATGGACAAGATAGCATATTGAATAGGAAAAGTAAATACAAGTGTATCCAATAAGTAGCCCACTTCAAGGGTGGAATTGTCTTGGTTCAGACGTTCCCACTGCTTACGACAAAGGGGTGGGTTGTCTTGGTTGGACACTCATGCTCTTGGGCTTAGATGGATAGCTTCAGATGGACTTATCCTGCTTCTTATCCAAGTCCTATTGTGATTAAAAATTCCACTATGCATTATGGATATTGGTAGTCTAGGTAGTGTTGAAATCATTATGTATTTTTGTATAGCTTAATAGATAAGGCATTTATTATGTTCTTACCATATGAATTATATTTCCAATATTATCTAACATGATTGCAAGACCCTAAACTGATATTTATTTGGCTTAAAGCATCTAACTGGTAACTTATAACCCTAACTACATTGATCTTGTGTTTCTAGGGCAAGAATTAGGGCAATCCCAAAAATGGGACATTACACAAAGATACAATTTAGGAAGTACTATTGTCAAATCTAAGGAATTATAAGAGATGAAGTTGTCAAGTAGTGCAATTTCAATTTCAGAGCAAAATATGTTGAAAGGAAAGACAAATGACCATCCCACCTTCTCCAATGCAACAAGTAAATCCTACACATTTCCACCTTTACTCGATAGTCATCCTCATGCAACTCGTTGGTTAAGGAAGGTAGAAAAGGGTGCTTACGTTAATAATATTTGTCTTTTTTTTTTGGTACATAAACAGAGATTATATTGATTGCAAAAAGCCATAGCGGATTTTCCTGATTGACCCAAGCCTAAGAGCCCCCAGTGCATTTTGCAATGCCATCTTGACCTAGCCCAAAAAACCACCCCTAAAGCCACATTACAGTCGATAAAACTGGGATTTTGTAGACACCCTCACATAGCACCCAGAGGCAAGCCAAAAGGAACACATACTTTAAACGCAGAGCCAAAACATACCAATGAATGCAGCCATAAAAAGGGAGACATACCACCCTTAGTCAAGCTACACACCCTCAGAATGCAAATAATTGAGGAAATGACCCCTCCAATCCTCCCTGTGAGCCAACTCCAGGTAAAGAATTTTTTTTAGAAATGTTGCACCACACATAGCATGAGCCCTTTGCTCCGATAAAACCCGACCGTTGACATCCAAGAGAAAAGGATACCGTTTCACATGCACACCAGGAAGGAAAACCTTGGACATGTCATGTGGGGGTGGCATTCCGACACCAGGCTCTGCAATAATTATCACATCTTCCACCCCAACAAGTAAGATAACCATCACTAGTTTATGCGCCATTGATAGAACCATCGCCTTTGGGAGTTCCAGGTCCAAGAGAGAAGCGACAAACCTAGAAGTGATATCCACATTCATCTTGTATAGCTTGATAGACACCATAAATTCCTTCCCCAATATTAACTTGATTGCTTCCAGCACCAGTGGGTCCGCCTCCACAAACATAGACCTCAACTGGCTCTCAATAATCTTTCCCAATAATGCCCACATCTTACGAGTAGTGGTGAGTCGAATTGGGGTCTCCATTTTGCTAGAACTTTAATTGCAAATACCAAATGCTTGGCGAGCGCCACCATATAATGCCCACAAAACATGTAAACATTAATGCTTGGGGCTTACCAAACTAAAAAATTCCACCCAAGGCCGTCACATATTTCATAAAAAGCATCATCGAGCATGTGAAGGTATGACACAATTAAGTTCCCTCACCTCAATTGTATCGCGCCAACTCAGAAAATGTTCGAGGCAGTCAACATACCATCTCAGCAACACGTTGGTATTTAATGCCACCCCTGCCAAGTTGTCGTGGAAGAAGATAATTGCAATGCTCAGCTCAGGTTTTTCTGCACCTCAAACTTATTTGTCACCTTGATCCCATCCGCCCTAGCATTAGCAAGTTTGTCCATATCCGCATTTTCCTCCCTATAGATATGCTTCATAGTGAAGCCACCAAAGGCACTAGTCAGGCGACATGCCTCCTCTAGTAATGGCTGCAACCTCCAACTCACCAACTTCCTAGTTTTCAAAGCCTAAACCATCACCATTGAGTCCCCTTCTATTTCAATGAAATCCGGCTTCAACACTTTGTAGAGTTGGAGACCACTAATAAGAGCCCTTAGCTCAGCCACAATATTGGTGCCCTCCGGTATGAGGAGGAAATGCTCTACCAATCTCTAATCATGCAACTAGCATTGGACACACCAATGTTGGCATGAGATGCACCATCGATGTTCAACTTATACCACCCCATCGATGGTGGGTTCCAAACAACCACCTTTCTCTTATCTTCCCTTTCACTTAGAGAGTGAGATCTAGGTTGGGTTCCAATCAAAGAAGGATGAATTCGCAATATTTTTCTAGGCAATCCTACCATTCACAACCTCCACAATCACAGCTTCCATCCTATTGATAATTGTTGAAAGGTCCCTCACAACATCATGAAAATCCCTCAAGTTTCTCTCTTTCCAGATCTCCCAAATTACCATCAAGGGGTAGATCGTCCGCAGTGCACTAAAGTAGAAGTCCTTCTTGAGCAATAGCCATGAGGAGAAAAGTGAAAGGATGTCATTAGGTAATGTCCCATACCAACCCAATTTGGAACATAGCCATTTCCAACAAGCTTGAGAGAAAGGGCATCCAAGCAATAAGTGATTAACATGCTCTTCAACATTCTTAAAAAGAGAACATCTAGAAGGGCCTGAGAAGCCCATTCTTCTACTTATCAGCTGTTAAAATTCTATCTTATATGGCCACCCAAGCAAATGTACCGGCTTTAGAGAGATAGAGATTACTCCAACATAAGTGTAATGGAAGTGTAAATTTTACATCGTCCTTACATTGCACCTCATACTCATCCTTTTTCTTGTATTGTCCAGACCTTGAGCCCGCCTAGACCAACTTATTGTTATGATTCTCTTTTCCAGGAGTTGTTTCAGTTGCTCAGCTTCCACGTGGGGAATGTGACAATCGACAAGGTCCTTCCAAGCCATTATTGTTGCCCATCCACCAATTTTTCCACCAAGTAATCTCTAACCTTGTGATCCCATACCTGTTTCAATACGTTCAATGTTTGAGCAATGTCTAAACAATGATGAATGCTTGGGTAGCCACACCAAGATTCCTCCCAAAAAGAGTCAATCTTCCATCATGCACATCCCAAGAAAGTTGTTTCAAGATAAGGGGTTGACATTCCCTCATGAAGTTCCAAATTCTAGATCCTCATGGGAGATCCTCCACCAATAAGATACAGTTTGCATTTTCACTATTCAAGTATTTTCTCTGTAAAATCTTCACCCATTTGGCTTCATTATTAGAGTACATGTTCCAAATTAGTTTCACTTCAACAACTTTGTTTTTTTTTTAGCATATTTTGGAGCCCAACCCTACCACACTCCCTTAATTGAAAAATTGCGTCCCAAGCTATGAGGGGGTATTTCTTCTAGTCAGAGGAGCCTTGTCAAAAAAACCATCGCATGCACCAATTTAGATTTATGGCTTTGTTGCTTGGGAAAGCCACATACAACATTAGATATATTGGAAGGGTCAAAATGACAACTTTCAACATTATTATCCTCCTCAACCATGATAGCCACTTACCACCCTAGGAGGAAAGGTGATTGTTTACTCGTTCTTCCAAAGAATCCCACAATTTACTTGTTCTCACACCTTTAGCAAGAGGAAGATCAAGATATGTCATTGGAAGTTTCCCAATTCTGAAATTGAGAGCCCTAGATACCACAAAATCTTGTCATGGATTTGTATTTAGAAAGATTTTTTTATATTTTGTGTCACTTACACACTACCTTGATTAGACTTATCATATGCCTTTTTATGTCTAGTTTGATTAGCATGCCTTGTTTCTTGTTACTTTAGATCAAGTGGATAGCCTCTTGTGCAATAATTCCCCCTTCAAAAATTGATCTCCCTAGTACAAAGTCGGTTTGTTCCTTAGTGATCAAATCAAGATGGATTAATTTCAGATGAGTAGCAATAGCCTTTGCCATTATTTTATATAAGGTGTTGCATAAAGCAATCGACCTGAATTCATCCAACATTGTGGGCTTCTCCTTCTTCAGAATTAGAGCAAGGAAAGTATTGTTAATCTCTCTCAAGATTCTCCTTGAGGAGTTGGATTCCTCAATTTCCTCCACCACCTCATGACCAATAAAACTCCAACACTTTTTGGAAAAAGCAAGCCGAGAATCCATCTGGCCTTGGAGCCATGTCAAGATGGAGCTGAAAAGCAGCAATCTTGATTTCTTCCTCTGTAAATGAACCAAGCAACATTCTATTATGTGCCTATGTCACCAATTTGGGAATGTTGCCAACAAATTATTTTTGTGAGTGGAGATTGGATCCTTCCATGTTATTTAGGAGTCGATAAAAGAAACCCACAACCTCCTCTGATATTGCAGCAGTCCCTTCTATCAACTCGCCATTTTCCTTCCTAAGACTTGTGATCCTATTTACTTCTCTTCTTATTCTTGTTGAATTGAGGAAATTTTTTAAGTTTTGATTCCCTTCCTTTATCCAAGTTTCACATGATTTTTGATGCCAAAAGGTCTCCTCTTTGGAAATCACCTCTTCTAGATTTTTAAGTAACTCATTGGCTAAAGTGTTTTGGCTTAAAGCTCTTAGATTTCACAAGAAGGGTATCCAGACCCTCCAACAACTTTTTCATAGACCCACCATGTGCATTATGCACTGGGACGAGTTTCGTACCATGTACAGGCTTCAAAACAAAGACCGTGCTACTTTTGATGGTCTGGTGAGTGCTATTCCAGATGAGATGCATCATAAAATTAGTATTTGTGGGTGTAAACCTTGGTGGAAGGATTGGAAGTGGTACCTAGATAATCCTTTCAGGAACTACAAGCCTAGGCTTGGTTATAGGTGGTTTTCACCCCATTTTCCTATGATCTAGAGTTTAAACTAGAGGTGGCTTGTCCTCTTGGAGGCCCATGACCCTCGATGCCCTTTCTGTGGGAAGGCTGAGACTTTTAAACATCTTTTCTAGTTTTGCCCCAAAGCTCAACAACACTGGACTTGGATTCATGACTTCTTTCAGCCATTTAGGTCGGAGCCATTCTCCTGGCATATGATTATGTTAGGTGATTAGCCCAGATTCCTAGCTAAGTATACCTAGCTTTCGCACACTTTCAGGGTGGAAATTCTCTTCAATATCTAGAAAGACAGAAATGCCTACATATTTTCTCATTCTCAATTGGATTGCCAGGTTTCTTTGTATACAAAAGTTTTAATTTGTTCTAATGTGTTATTATAGATTTAGGTGCAAGCCAACAAAGTGGCTCTTGAAGTTGCTCACCTACAGGTTCTCTTGGACCATTGGGGCAATACCCCATGTACTATTGCCCAGGTCCCCGCCTTGCCCTCTTCTTCCCATGGCTAGTCGCCTTCTGGGGGCTGGCAGCAACATGGTTCTATGCATCCCCACTCTTAGCCTCCCTCCGACGGGATTCTAACCCTCCTTGATGGACCCATTCTCCTCCATCCCAGGCTAGCCAAGTGTGGCCCTCTAGTAGGACATTAGGGAGCGGTGGTGGTGGCTCTGGGTGGCCCTCTAACGATACTCGTGCTTTTGGTTCCAGTTAGCCAGACTTTGGTAAGAGTTTCTCGTGGTTGGCTCTTGCAATCTCACCTCGTCGTGAGGATGAAGATAAAGATAAAAATCAAGATACTAATGATGGTTGGAGTCCTCCTCTTGATGTCACTCCTGACCCCGATGATGTATGGGGGAAGAAGGATGGTAGAGACCCTCCTAGCTCTACTCTGGCCACCTAATGGCCTTTTTCTTGTTATGTTTGTTAAAAAATTGATTATTTAGTTTTCCTGGGCGTGGCCCATATGACTCTGAAGTGTGGCTTTTTACCACCCACTTTTTTTTTGTGAATATGTACTTTATATTATTTATTAATTAGATAGTTGCCTATTCATAAAAAAAAGAGTGCCTCATCCATACCCCTAGCAATCACAATCTCATTGACAATGTAAAGTTCCTCCCCCAACCACACTTTCTCTTTGAAGATATTGCCAAAATGTGTTTTATTGCACTCCTTTATCTACTATTTAAGAAGTTTCAATTTTCTCACCACTATGAACATCTTATTACCAATCGGATTCACCCCTTTCCACCAACTCTTTTCCAATTGAAGAAAGTTTGAAAATCTGAACCACATTTTTTCAAATCTAAAAAAAGAATGACTTGGTTTCCTATCCTTGAATATCTCCAATTTGATCGATTAATGGTTCAATCCCAATTGTGGCATTATGCAACAATCAAAAGTGAAAGGAAAGGAAGTAAAATTCCCACCAAATAGGTACCTATCCAATTTTTTGGCAATGCTGTTGAAGCCCAATCTGCAATTAGTCTAGGTGAAATGTCCATTCACCATTAGAATCTCCATTAAGAGATTTCTATTTACAAATTCCTTGAAGTCAGTCTGTGACTATGACTTTGAGCTTATCCCTCCCATTTTATCACTATTACATAGAATTGCATTGAAGTTGCCACAAAGAATATGAAATGTTTCCCGATCCCCCAACATAAGCTTCCCAACTTCTATCCATACTTCTCTCTTCTTTAAACAACTGGAGATGTTGTACACATTTATCAACATGAAAGAGAGACTTGATGTCATGCTCTTAACTTTGTTGTCCAAGCAATACTTGCTTGCAACCACCTCCTCCACATACACGGAATGAGGCTTGCACATTGTTATGAGATACCTAGAAGCACCTACCAACTCCACATAAGATATTTTCCAAAACTTGCATTTATTCTTAAATCCTTCAACCTTCTCCCTACTCATCTTTGACTCCTAAATTAGTACTAATTTTGCAAAAAAAATCCCAAAAGGTACCTTACTAGACACTTCTTGTTAGGGGCATTTAAGCCCCTAACATTCCAACTTATGATCCTCATTGACTCTCAGGAAGGGTGATGCCCTTCCTTGATCTCAAGTGCATTCTTATCATTTGCTACCTTGCAACTTCCCCATCCAAGGCCATTTTCTCCTCATTGGTTTTCCTCCTTGGAACTCTCTTTTTGTCTCCACAGTTCAAAATGCTCTTTCAATATGATGTTTGTTTAACTCCCAATTTCCTTTTAGGAGTTTGCTAAAGGCATGATTCTATATTATCCTTAGCCTCCATGGATTCATCTTCTGACATTGCCCATTTTCCATCCTCAAATTCCATCATTTCCTCAGTTGACTATGTCACTGTACTGCTTCTCTCTGGAAAGCATCCACCTCATCCATACCCTCCCTTTCCATTTCCTCTGTTGCCACATGAACTATTTGCAAGTTATTTTCCATCAGGTCCATTCTGCATCCTCCACATCTTTGTCTATGTCAATCACAACTATAGTGGGGGACTTTGTTTGTTCTCCCCCAACCATGTTTTGTAATTCATTGCAAACCATCAATATTTTCTCCCAATCTCGGATCAACTAGTCCTTTAAACCTGCTAATTCCAAAGTTAGATCTTTGTGCATATCCTCATCAGATGCACTCATTTTATCCTCAACAAGGTTTATCAAAACCTTAGTTGGATCATCCTTATGCAAGTCATGACTGACCATCAATGTAGGTCGATCCTCTTCCCTAGTTCTCTCTTTTTGATGATCTCTATAGATCACCCATGCCCTTTGAGCCAACACACCTTGATGTACCTTCATCCTACACAAGAACCCCTTTTCCCTTGGGATCGGGTTTGTTGCTTGCCCAAAATTCATTGTTCTTCCATTTCCTTGAAATCATCAATTAGCATGGAGATAATTCCCAATCCAACTTTTGGTACCGCCTCCCCTCAACGTAGATCATGTCTACTTCCTCCCATATGTGACTCCATGACACCAATTCTATACAAACCCTCATCATGCCTTCATTCCTAGCCCGTAGCACCAATTCATCAATACCCAAAACTTGTCCCAAAGGCTCCTCTATGCATTCTAAGATTTCCTTGCTCCATAATACTCTATGGGTAAATCTCTTAGCTTGACCCAAAACAATATCCTTTTTGGGATATGAGTGTTTAGATTGAAGTTCCCCTCCCAATTTTTAGGGTAGAAACCCCACCCATCCATTTCCAATTTTTTTGATGCCAAGATGTTTTGTTGAATTTGTGCATAAGCAAACAATCAATAGAAAATAATTTTGCAAGAGTTTTATACTCACGTCATTGCTCCATTTGTTTGCCCACTATTGAAGTATTTTTGGTTTAGGGCATTCATCACCCCACCATTTGGTGAAAAATGCACTTGCTTCCAGCAAGGAATTTGATGCATCATTCAACTTTGAATGGATCACCAAAGCAAATAAATTCCTCCAACTCCTCGCCTCCACATTCCCCAGATTCGAGCTTTGGCCACTCGATGCAGGGTTATTGTGCCCATCCTATCCCTGAACTCACTCTGAGCAGTGATTAGGCCTTCCCAGCTTCTGTCATTCCCTAATCTAACTACATTGGCACCAGAAACCTAAGGGGCCTTGTTCTTCCCATGGTTTGCCACATTCACCTGCCTTGCATCATAATTATGGGCTCTCCCATTTTGATAGTTATAGCATCCTTGCCTCAATTCGTTTTAACCCTTGCCAACCATAACTAAAATCAGCTCTTCCACATACCATTCCCCTTTGAGGGAGATGATCTACACTTACCTTGTGCCTGCCATACCATCCTACAATCCATGGTGGCCTTGGTCCTTAGAAGCTCTTGCTAGTTGAATACCATCCTCCGACCCCAACACCAAATTTCCTTGTTGCCATGTGTCTTCCTTGAGGTCTCGTTGTGTCCTAACTATCATCCCTACACAACCCCCATTTTTCAAATCTTGCTTACCTTGCGCAAAATATCGTTGTCAATCCAAAATCCTTGGTGCCAAAGAAGTCCATTCCTTCTTCGCATCTACCACCCATGACATAGACCTTTCCTACCAAAAACCGTTGTGCTCGCCCATGTCACATAAGACCTCTATTCATCACCAATAGTTGTCTATTATTCTATTGATCAAGTGCTGACCCAAAAATCTCCAAGGCATCTATGAACTTAAGGGAGGGAGATCATGAGTGTATGATAACAAGAGTCAATAAATGAGATAAACTCACCAACCCTATATATGGTTCCCCAAAAACACTCATTCCCTAAGTTAGTCCAAGGCTTCTTCCACCCATTATGATGCCAATATGGGGTTGATTTAGGGGAATAGTTTCAGTGCTATCTTTAATGTGGATATGATTAGGGGTATATTATAGTTGTCAGTCATTCTTGATTTCTATTGTTCCACATATTAGTCTTTAAAAAACACTTGGCATACTAGGATTGAAAAAATTAGTTTTCTTAATAAGGAGTTGCATTTGGCTAAGGGATATAAAGAGCTCCCAAAAATTATCATATTCCCATAGGATCTTTCAATGATTACGTCAAGGATGCATGTTTCATGTTAGCCTTTCTCTTCTTTCCATATGAAGAAATTTGATGACCTCGCTCATGATTTCCAACTTGGAGATTTAAATAAAATAAAAAACATTACAAAAGTGCAGTATTTGTCTTTTGACTTTGTCGATTCCTTGGTTGACTCCATTCATGAACAACTCAAGAATGTTTATGCATAGTAGTTGTTTAGGTTCCACTCATTCTATTTTATAACAAAATGTAAATTTCTTCCAAATGACCATAGGCCTCTATATGTACAATGAACATTGTTCACCCACCTGACTTGTTTCTATGCTTGCTTGGGCCCACATCATGTCTAAGTCATTTGAAAAATATCTACAAATAATAATAAAATATTTCAAATAAATTGTTTTAAGGAAAATATTTTCATAAATTATAAAAAAATGAAAGAAAAATAAATTTAAATCAAATTAATTCTAAAATAATTAATACAAATGAGGGTATGTGTAGGATCGTGATGGGCCAAAAAGTGACAATATGATGGGTATGTGTAGGGTATGCGGTTGACAACTGTTGTTTTACCCAAAATTGATGAAACAAAAAGGGTTTTTAAAGGAGATTCTTAGCTTTTCACCAATATAAATTATGTTTTACTTTGAGTTTAATAAATAATTATTATTCATTTTCTATTTGAATTATGACTAAAGTCCTAATTGATAGGCTGATTGAAAAATATCTATAGCTTTCAAACAGTATCACATTTTTTGAATCTGAAACATGCATCACATTTGATGCTTTGCAATACTATAGATTAAAAAAAGAAAATTGAATTTCATGAAGTTTTGACCAAGTTGAGGTGGTCAGACATACAGGTTTTTATATTTTTAAAAAGTTGTAATAAAAAATCCATAGTTAATTATTTACTTGGAAAAAAATTACAAAAAAATATGCATCACATTGGGACATGAGTCCTCTACTTATATCTAAAATCTTATTAAAAAAAATTATCATTTTATTGTGGTTAGGGTGGTTAGACAGACACCTACTTATTTTTTCCCTGAAATTTAAGTGTGTACTACTCTATTGAAATTTCAAATTTTTACCAAATAAATTTTTTTTTTAAATAAACCTAGTAGTTTAGAAACTACATTCAATTTTCTATAGATTCTATTCTTACATATTTTTGAAATAATATAGATAACTTATTCATTTTTTTACGTCAAGTTGTCTAACTTTGATTTTTATGATATTTTTGCCACTTAAGGGCTTGTTTTTTCTGATCTTGCACATACCCATGACATAAAATAGACTCTTATTCATTGTTTACAAATAGAAGACCAAAAATAACCATTACCAAATACAACAAATTGTACATGATTGATCTTCAAACCTCTAAAAAAACTAAAATCAAAGACACAAATAAATAGTACATATGGTTGCAAATAATAGAAAATGGGGTAACTTTTAGTTTAGTTGCTTGCTACTTTGATCTAAAAAATTCAAAGTTTTATAAGAAGCGAAATTTAGACAATAAAGACCCGTATGCATCACTAAAAAAAAATATCTCTATTTTCAACACAATTGGAGATGTGGTTTTAATGGGCGACTTTAATGTAAGGATAGCTAATAACTAGTCTCTTCAGTTGAGCAGTGAAGCTAGAGGGGATAAAAATCCTTTGTGGTTAGAGGAAGGTGGTGGTATTCATTGGGAAAGAACATCTCAAGATGGTAATGGCATTGTAAACTCATTTGGGGCTGAATTACTAGGGATTTGTAATTTATTTGGGATGGTTATCTGCAATGGTATTAGAGATTGGCCGAAGTCACAGGGTATCACTTGCAAAACTTATAATGGTCAAAGTATGGTGGACTACGTGGTTTACTCTTAGAGTTTTAGTTCTAGACTATTGGAGTTTGATATTGAGGACTACCCTATTGAGATGAAATCTGATCACTTACCTCTTCAGGGTAAGCTACGCATTTCTCCGATTAGCCAACATAATAACTAGATTCAACACATGCAAAAAAAAGCCCTTCCCAAGGGTAAAATCCTCATAAATCAAGAAAATAGGGAAATATTTAGTGCAACTCTTAAGCAACATTTCCATGATTTGAAAAATAATAGAGAATTTAAAGCAACAAAAGAGGTAGATGTCCACATTCACAACAATTTGTTGATCTCGATAATCCACAAGGCTTTAAATACATGCAAAATGCCTCATCCCAAGGTGGGGACAATAAAAACTTTTTCAAAAAATCCATGGTATGATGAAGAATGTAAGGCAACCAAGAGATCACTAAAGGAGAGAGGAATGGTCAAAGAATATAAGAAAAAATATGAAAAATGAGTGTAGTCCAAAAACATAGAGCATGCAAATGAAAAAAGGAAGGAGCTAATCTCTCTTGGGAAACATAATCCAAAAGGCTTTTGGAGGGAACTGCAACAAAAGAAAAAGAAGTTGGAAAACAATAATACGGATACCCAATGGTTAGAGTATGCTAGACTTCTTTATGATTGGGTCCATGAGAAAGACTACCCTCCAGTTGTTAACACATCAATGGAACTATTCAATGTGGATGATATTAAACAAAGAATAAAGAACTTAGCAAGTGATAAAGCATAGGACACAAATGGGCTATAGGCTGAATTTTTAAAATGGGGGATTGAAACTCTTGCTCCTCACATAAAAATAATTTTCAACAATGTCAATCAGGAAGGTTTTCCTATGGAGTGGACTACCAGTGTGGTTATCCCTTTTTCTAAAAGTGGTGATATCAATAACCCATCTAACTATCGCACAATTATGGTCAATCCTATCTTTGGAAAGCTCTTTGGGAGCATGATTGAATGTAGGAGCAACAACTGGGGAAAAAATGAGGGCAAAGGGAAAAGGGGTAGGAAGGATTTAGGTCCAGACACTCTACCATTGATCACTACATCACCATTAAACACTTGATTGAAAGAATTTGGGACACTCAGGGTGAGGAATCTTATTGTTGTTTTGTAGACTTTAAGAAAGCTATTGACATGGTGCCTAGGGACAAACTATGGAATATGATGGAAGAATTAGGCATTCCAAATATGTATAGAGCAGTTGTTCACAGGTTGTATGAGAAGGTTAGTGCTAAAATCAAAACAAGTGAAGGTATGTCAGAATGTTTTGACAACGACATTGGAGTTAAGTAGGGCCGCCCTTATCTCCCATGCTTTTTGGGCTATACATTGATAAGTTGGAAGCTTGGTTAAGCTGGTAGGAGGGGATGGTATTCAATTGGTAAGTTACATAGTGAAATTACTTCTATATGTTGACGATCTTATTTTAATTTCAAAAACAACTCATGGGTTAGGACAACATTTGAAAGCTCTAGAACACTTTTGTCAGAAGTTGGGATGCAAGTGAACACCTCCAAGACCAAAATCATGATTTTTTCATTGAATAGAAAAGATAAACAACATACCTTTCTTTTTAAGGCAACTCTCTTGATATAGTGAAAGAATACAAATATCTTGGGATTAACTTTCACTATAAGCTTAGTTGGGAGACTTGTAGAATGAAAAGGATACAAGGAGGTTGGAAAGCCTCTTACCTGCTTCAAAATAGATGTAAAGCCAAACTTGGGATTGGAAACTAAGAACCTTTTTGGTTTACTTGTCACATCGGTTGTACTTATGGGTGTGAAGTGGGGATGCATGTCAAAGTGCAAATGGAGACAAATAGAAAGAATCCAAACACCTAATAACAATCAATCTCAAAGTTAGTAAATCCATAGTCCCATATATGGAATTTTTAATGTATGGGGCTTTTCCTTTGGAAGCACGCTAACAACCCTATTGATAAGTTATCTAAAGAAGTTTAAAACATTGGATAACCACCGGTGGCCCAAAACTATGGAGGATACACTAGACGAAAGAAAACTTGATGAAGTAACAACAAGTGGTTCAACAAGGTGACATCAAATCACATGAGCAACCTCACACCAATATTGAAATAAAAACTATGTGAACGAAAAATTTAGACTACCGTCAAATCGTATTGGTGAAAAACATACTACATCAAAGAGTTTAACTCAACAAAGATCATGGTAAAAAAACCTATTTAGGTGCAATATTAAAGGGAAAGTGGCCGTTAGGCTGTATAATTGAGGACAAGATTGTACCATCTTAGGTGAGACTAGCACGTGGAAGATACCTAAGAAACTTGGGAAGAAAGAAACATGCATATTCTCGTGAATAAGGGAGTGGTGAGATGTAATGGCACTTTACTCGTTGGAATGCTAAATTTTATGAAGATATCTATAATCGTGACACAAATAGTTTGGGTGTGTGACAACACAGTTATTTGAGGAGGATAAGATCAACCAGACGCACCAAATTCTCTTGTCAAATTAACAAGCAGAGATCTAACTTAAGACAAAGACAAATTAGTTGTTAACTTGGTCCCATAGACTGCTTTAGTCCTGTATGGACGCCATTAAAATATTTCCTCTCTATCTATTCATATCATAGAAAAAGGAGCAACAAACCCTAGGAGCTTGTTGGGATACTTAAAAAATAAAGATTTACGGTAAACTGCCCTTCGTCCTTTCTGAAAATCGCCTTTGACTTACTCTTTACCTCTCCCCTGCTTTATTTATCAAAGGACATGATGTTTGCAAATGAAAACTTAAAACTCAAAATTTGAGGCTATCAATCTGTTATATAGCACATGTGAAATCAGAGATATTGTAATGTTGTATAGGCTGCCCCCCAACCTACATGAAAGTTTTGCTATCTTGTGTGACTGAAAAACTTTGTTTTTACTCCTTCAGATTCTGAAATGGGACCCCTCCTGTTGTGCTGAAGGTAATTTGTGCTAGTCAAATTTTATTTATCTTAGGTAAATTCCTTTTGCAGGAATATTTAAATCTTAATATTTTTTTCACTACTCAGGTGCACATCACTTAAGTGATTGCATTTTGGTCATTTGTCTAAAAAGAATTTTATGAGGCTTAAACTCACATATATGTGTGCTTACATTTTGTTTAATGCTCCTGTTCGTTAGTCAAGTGCATTTCACTAATCAATTTGCCAAATTTTTAATACAAAGAGAAATTAGATGGTTAGATCCTCAATAAATTCCCCCATTTTATCTTAGAATTCCTCTTTCAAAAATTGGTGTTGATCACTTATGGTTTTGCGTTGTTAGAGGTGCTCGTGGAGGAGAAATACAATGGTTATGCCATAAAAAATATGATGCATGTTTTACTTGTTCTGTTTCGTATCCTAAGCATGCTTCGTTAATGGTAGTGCTATTGAAAATCATCTGTTTCACTAATAGTTAAACCACTTATTTTCTATGCGTGTCTGAATATTTTGATGGCTTAACCATGATAAAAGTGCTCCATCTTTGATTAAAACCTTTTGAATTTTCTGGGCGTGGATTTTCTGTCTTTGCCACTTTGTCTTTATCTTGGTAGTTTTTATTCATGGCAATGCCAGTTGAGATGTGCATCTGACTTAGTTATATGCCTTCATGCCTCTCAGGTGCAAGTCACTTTATGCATTTGTCATTTTGGGCAGAAATGATGTTGGCTTTGTGCATCGCACCTAAGAAAAAACATGTGGCAAAGCCATCCAAAAGGTGTGCTTTAATTGAGAAAGGTAAAATATTATATGACTTGAGTCAAGATAAGGAATTTCACTTAATTCTAACAGTGGAATTGTTGTTTAGAAAATGTAATTTTGCCGAGTTGCAAAACTCAGTCTATTAGTGAAACATAAGAATTTTTCTAGATTGTGGGTCACCTAAAGTGGAAAAGAACCTCTAGAGAGGGTTGGTTCCCTTAGGTTTATCACCTAAACTAAACTATCTATCATTGTTGTTGAGAAAAGAGTGAAGGAAATCATAAAGATGGACTAATAAGGTGATGCACCAAATTGATTTTCAAACCTTCACCGTTGTTTTGGCACACAAAATGATCAAATGAACAAGTTGTTTCATGCACAACTTAGGTTTCTACATACTTGTACAACAATATTTCGTAGGAAAGATGAAGTTTTCTTAATCCTAAAAGGAAAAGAACAAATATTTTCACAATTAGAAGTTGTTCAAACTATTGTCACAACCTATGACCTGCACAAGTTATGTATATCTCTGCAAAAAGGCATTGAAGGAATGAGACATACATTGAAGCTTCATATAAAATCAGAGAAAATATATTAATCATTTGTATTTGCACATAAATTACAGATAAGAGAAGGCAAAAACTTGTATTTCATTGATAACAAGGTGTTACATACTGCTATACACAAGTTTGAAAATGAGTCATTGCTGCTCCAACTTGAAAGAACCTTCAAGAAAACTAGAGAAAATCTAGCCTTAAGGGCCCTAATATCATCCTCAACATATGAAGGAATCTAGGATAGACTTAAAGACCAAAATACATTTTCTTGCTTGACCAAACTCCACTTGACGCTAGAAAACTGACTTCCCTATTTTGACTCCTTTGAAAACTCAACAAGTTATTCAACGAGATGTGGAGGAATGAGTTGGTTGAATTCTTCAACTATGATGATGCCTAATAGGACATGACATGTATCTTTATTCTCTTAAATGAGCACATGATGGTGATGTTGTTATAATTGTATTTGTTGGTCATAAACCTCTTTGACTGTTCCTTGCAAGGATATGAGCACATGACGGTGATGTTATAACTCTATTTGCTGGTCTCTTTGACTATTCCTTGCAAGGATATAGGAACATTTTTTTTTTTATAATTCTACAACTAAGTTGGTTGACTTCTTCATCTATGATGATGCCTAATAGGACATGACAGGTATGTTTATTCTCCTAAATGAGTGATGGTGATGTTGTTATAACTATCTTTGTTGGTCATAAACCTCTTTGACTGTTCCTTGCAAGGATATAGGAACATGTTTTTTTTATATAATTCTACAATTGCCTTGACACTTTGAAAATGTAGAACAAGATTCCTTCTTCATTTATGATTATATTGATTGTCACCTTCCTTTTGAGAGCTCTGTGTATTGCTTGTGATTAACCCTCATACCCTGCTACTGTGTTGTCTCATTTTTCATAGACTTCCATATAGTTCCTTGGTGAGACTATAAGAGTATTGATCTTAGTGGAATTCCATAGTGGCTGATTTTTTGGATATATAAATATCTATTTGCATACTTCCCAACTGGATTGCACTATCATCACTTGGTATTACAAATTGTATATTGGATTGGGCTTCATGTAAGACTAAGTTTTCTTCATTCTATTTGGACTCATGCTCTTTATTTGTTTCACAGTGCCCCACATACCCCAAAGTATTCTTCTCTGTGTTCTCTCTTTCAAATTCTTTATTTACTT
>VDFB02024721.1:0-38955 GCA_007258455.2 Sequoia sempervirens | reverse complement strand
AGAATGTGACACATAGTTTGGATTCAAAAAATGTGATATCGATGAAAGCTATAGATGTTTTCAATCGACCTATCAATCGGGACTTTAGTTGTAATTCAAATGAAAATAAATAATAATTATTTATTAAATTAAAATTAAAGAATAATTTATATTGGTGGAAAGCTGAGAATCTCCTTTTAAAACACTTCGTTTCATCAATTTTGGGTTAAAAAAAGTCATCAACCACATACCCTACAAAAACCCATCATATCGCCACTTTTTGACCCATCATGATCCTGCACATACCCTTGAACATTCCCATCCATCTACGCATTTAAATCAGCATTGAGTCTTTAGAATTTGAACATTTTTTTAGAATTCTAGCATCATTCTCAATACCTTGGTCTTGGAAAACTAAGGTTCAGTTTAGGTCAACATTGGGTCAAACATTTCACTCACTCCTTTATCAAAGTTCATCCTTCACTTCATCCAACTTTGCAAAGTTGAGTACACCAACACTTTGTGACTTAAACATAAAACCATCTGCTAACTTAGCTACTTTGTATGTGAAATGTATCCTTTTCCATGCACTTAGTTAAGGTAGTTATCTTTTTGAACTAGCTCATCTTGAAGGTCACAAGTCTACCCTAAAGATTCCTAAGTTCATTAGCATCCTTTATCCCAACATCAAAACATCAAACTCAAGTCAATCCAAAATTTTTGTAAAGATCACTTCCCCCATCACTCATCTTTTCATCACACATTATCATCATTTCTCCCAAACAACTTAGAGTGTCCCTTTTACCTAGATTTGATTCAACTAGAGAGTTCAAACATTACAAAACACAACACAACTCTCCCATAGGTGACACAAAATTTATGGTAAAGACAAGATCACAACACAAGAGAATCATGGAGAAAACCAAAGTTACATTTACGTCAAGTGATCCAAATCCTTTAGAATTTGATCCTCGAAGTCATGTTACCCCATCACAACAACCGTCATCTCCTTCAGGACCATATGAGATTGAAGATGTCATGAATAATCCATTTGAGCTTACTAGGGAAGAAATTATGGAACATCAAGCCTTTAAAAATGTAGCTCCTATTTCCTCGACGTTTGTAGCATAGAATTTAACACAAGGTTTCACAACTCCCTCACTAGGACTAAATCAAACCTACATTCCTAGTCTTGCAACTAGCCTTGCTAAATATTTTGGTCACACCTCACCGTTTGAAAGTAGTACACTTGTGGGTACCCTTGACACTAATCCTCCACCTCCAACAACTGCTTGGACACCTACTTTTGGTGCTCCTCCTGTTCCAAAATAGCTAAACATGTCGCTTGAACTACATTATTCCACAACCACTTCGGCATTTTGGGGCACCCTTCTTCATGCACACCTATGAGTACCACAAGTATGTCCACTATCACGCAAAGCAATATCAACCATGTATCTCAAAATAGCACACAAGGAAATGTCAATACTATATCACAGAACCAACCCTTAACGCAAATAGGGACATCTTTATCCAACCCTCTAGGTGGGTTCATTCATCCCATCTACCATGTCCACCTCATCCACTATAAATCCACCTCAAAAAAATCCCTTGGTTACAAGTTCTATCAATCCTAGAAGTACCTTGTTTACATCTTTTACACAAGGCAATCCTCAAAACATAGGACAAGGGAACTTTTTCAATCAATGGACTCAAGGTCCTAGTGTGTCATTTCCATTGAAAAATTTAATGACATCATCTTTTCCCGCAGTACCCTTTGCTATGCCAAGTCAACTAGGACCTCAAACATACATTCCTCCACCTCATTCTACCATCTTACAAGGAATGCTAAGCCAAGGGAACCCTCCACCTCTCACCAGCAATCTATTACTCACTCAAAACATTAATATCCATAATCCTTCACCGATGTCTCAACAATCACTTGATCCCACATTACAAGCACATGCCTTAGCTTTACAGCAAGCACAACAAGCAATCCAACAACAACAACAATAGCAAGCAGCCTTAGCAGCTCAGCAAGCTCCCCTAGCACAATAACAACATCAAGCTCAGCAAGCAGCCTTAGCACAACAACAACATCAAGCACAAAAAGTAGCCTTAGTAGCACAAGAAGCCACACAACAACAACATCAATCACAACAATCAACTTTATTAGCACACCAACAACAACAAGCTTTACTAGCTCAATAATATGCTCAACAACAACAACAAGGTTCCTATTATCCCCACTTGAACATCGTCAATCCAAATGCATCGAGAACATATCCATCATCATATACCCCATATAACTCATCCTTCATTCCCCCATATGTTCCTCCACCCAACCTGCAAGATGATCTAGCATCACAATTGAAAGCACTCTCACAAGAAATGTAGGACCTTTGCATGGGTAAGACAAAAAAACCTCATACACGGAACTTGTGTCCTTATCCATTTGACCAAAACATAACAATGATACCATTCCCTCTTGGTTTTGAAATCCCCAAATTTGAAAAATCTAAAGGGAGAGGAAGTCTCATGGACCGTATCAAAGAATTTAACATCATGTGCATGAAGTGGATTACAATGATTCATATCTAATGTGTCTCCTCCCTCGAATTTTAACAGGTCATGCTATGGATTAGTTTTCTCATTTTCCTCCTGGTATCAAAATTTTTCAAAAAATCATTGATAAATAAATATCGATCATTACTCCTTCAATCTTGACATGGATGTCAGTCTAGAAGAATTATACACTCTTAGACAAAATCTAGGGGAAATTTTCACTAATTTCTTACAACGATGGAGACAAAGAACTAGTAAAAGCAAGTGGCCTCTTCCTAATGAACAACAAGAGGGAATCATCATATCCAATCTATATCCAAATCTATCATTCCACTTGAAAATCCAATGCATCACATCATACGACGAACTTTTCCCTAGAGCCTTTAACATTGAAAGATCCCTAATCTCACAAGGAAATACTTGGGCTTACAAAGACAGTCGTCCTTCAACTAGTTCAAATGAGAAACCTTGTGTATGGGATAAGAAAAAAAATGTGACAAATGACGGTGTGGTAGATGCTAAGATCATACTAAGTGCACCTAGACCCAATAAGAATCAAGTTGCTAATATCCAGCCAACTGTGCAACAAACAACACCACCAGAGAATAATCAAATCAGTAACACCAACATGCAACAAAGGAAAACTACTAATAGGAACAACTATCCCAAATGTAAGTACACATAGTTATCAGAACCCATCGAGACGATCATGAAGAAATTGGTAGAGCCAAATCTGATAACACTTCTTAACTTTGAAAACTACCAAGAACCACAAGAGAAGCCATCCTAGTACAATGAGTGTGATCTCTATGACCTTCATAAAATCAAAGGACATAAAAAAACAAATTGCATGAAACTCAAGAATATCATCCAAGATCTCATAGAAAATGATACCATATTTGTTGAGGTACTAACTGGGAATCAGGATCTCAAGATATAAAAGAACCCTATGTCGGATCATAAAAAAGCAAGTAACAATGGAAAAGCTAAGGATTACACCAATGTGAAACATACCCTATTCTAATGTATTTTCCTCCTACGATAGTGTTATCAATGTTATCACCATCAAAGCAGCTAGTACAAAATGTGGAATCACCACACGACATGGAAAAATAATTGTTGAAGGAGTCCCATCTCAATCTAGGACACAACCTACTTTTCCCACATCTAATCCAAGCAAGTACAATATTCTAGATCATCTTAAGTAGACCTCTACACAGATCTCAATCTTAGAACTATTAAGGTTATCTTTCGCACATAGAGAAATACTGGAAAAATCCTTGTTTGAGTCATCTATTCCCGAGAACATTGATATCGATCAGTTTCAAGCTATGGTAGGGCATATCACCAACCATCTTCTCACCTTCTCCAAGAAAGATTTGTTATCACAACCATCTCTTAACCTTGCTTTACATCTTGAGGTTTTCATTCATAAAAACAAGGTCAAAAGAGTCTTGGTAGATGGAGGTGTTGGTTTGAAAATTTGTACCCTGCAATTGATCAAAAATCTAGGCTATTCAGAAGATACTATTGAGAAGACAAAAAGTACCACCATCAGAGCATATGATGACCAAGAACAAGTGTCATAAGGAATCATTACACTTTCAATCCAAGTGGGACTTCTTATTGCAGAAAATACATACCAAGTGCTTGATATAGATCTTCCCTATAGCATACTGCTTGGCCGACCATGGATCCATGCTCTAAAAGTTCTAGCCTCAACGTATCATCAATGTGTGAAGTTTCCTTTTGAAGTCAGAGAAATCACTATCCATGGAGATCCTAAGCCTTTCTAATACTACAAAAATATTGAGGCCAAGTTCTATAAGATCCCCCAAATACCTAAAAATGATGAAGTACCTACACCATTAAACTCATTTGTTGACCCATCATCCCTAGCTTCTACCTCAGCAACAAAAATGCCCATTGTGTACAATATACCCAATGTCAAAGCAATAATCCAAGATGATGGTTGTGGAAACTATAAACTATTGAAATACACCTTTGTCTTAGGAGAGTTACCTATTTCTCCTCAGTCACATGGGAAACCCACATCTAGCACCAAAGAACCCAAAACAATCAAGATGATAGCTACTACTTTCACCAAATGGGGAGATTTGAATCAAGAAGATGTCAATGAAGAAGATATCTCTAAACTTCTCTATCAAGATGAATGACCAATTCTTGTTCTTCCTATGGAAGATGACAACAAAGGCCTACAGCTAATAAAGAGCATGGGATATAACAAGAATAAGAAGCTAGGACAAACAATGGTTTACTAGAACCCATCATTCTTGAGAAATGAATAAAGAATCTTGGATTAGGTTGTACTACTAGCAAGGTCACACTTATTGGAAATGGTATTTCCACTAAACGAGTTGAGGCTTCCTCTTGGTCACCTACATCATGTGATACAACCTTAGATGGTTTTTCCCTTGATGTTGAGTTGACCTATTTGAGAACAATACCCTCTTTATGATATCCTAACATCCTTTGTCTCAAGCAACCAACCAATTGAAATATTCCTAGTATGCCCACAACTCATTGACATGGACCAACAAGGACCACCAATTCTATATTTATTCAAAAATGATGAAGTGATCTCAGAATTCATGGGACTTTCTGACAACTTATCATGGACATATCACAAAGCAGTCTTTGACATAGAGCTTGATACAGGACCATACTATACCATACATCCCACCTCAAATTTCCTTGGCATAGCTTTATTTTCATGTAAATATTTAACTTGAAGTTGCATCTTCTCATTCTTCTTGTGAGCTTCTCTCCGTAGCTCATCAAGCTCAGCCAATTCAGTCATCCTATTCTGCATCTCGTCACAAATTCCAGTATCATATTCTTGAACAAACTTATACATTTTCATCAAATTATTGTGTGGGATCCTATCCTCTACTCCATACTCCAAGTTGAAAGGGGAATTCCCAATAGCTTTCTTGATTGTGGTTCTATCTACCCACAATGCTAATTGCAATTTTGAATCCCAAGCCTTCTTATTCTTGTCTGGAACTCATTTAATATCTTCATGAGGCTTTTATTACTGGATTCAACCTGTCCATTTCCCCGGGGATGATATGGAGATGAATATGATACATTTATACCATGCTCATTACAAAATTACATGAATTCTTTTGACCTAAAGCACATCTCATTATCTGTGACAATTTTTTTAGGAACATCAAATTGACTTAAAATTTTCTTCATCAAGAAATCAATGACTACTTTTCTAGTAGCCTTCTTGGTGGGGATGGACTCAACCCACTTTGTGAAATAGTCAGTGGCAACTAAGATCCAAGTATTTCCTCCACTATATTTTACTTCCATTTCTCCAATAAATTCAATACCCCACTGGTGAAAGGGGGTTGGTGTTGAAACTCGTCTGAGTGGTAAATTACTTGAGAATTTTAGTTTTCCTGTAAATTTCTAACAAGCATCACATTTTTGCTCAAGTCGGTGTGCATCCTTAAATACTATAGGCCACCAAAACCCATCTCTCAAGACCTTGTCTGTTGTCATCTTGGCCATATAGTGACCTTTGTACAATCCTTTATGCATTTCAATAAGAAGATCTTCCACTTGGTCACCATCCACACATTTGAGGAGCACACCCTCTGGGCTTCTCCACCAAAGTTCACCATCAATGATAACATACCTGATTGAATGTAACTTCAAGGTTCTTCTTTCATTCTTAGGCATGCCATCCAAGCATTTCATGGTCTACAAGTATTCAACAATCCTTCGGTACCAGCCACATGTTTTCATGTCACAAAAGGGAGAAACATTTTCCAATTCTACCTCATTGATTTGACTGGCTTCCAACTTAGATTCAACCATAAGTTTAGCCAAGCCCCAGCCCCTTATTAACTTGGTAATCTAAATATCTATGTTGAATTCTTGAATCCTATTTATCCATCTACATCTTCTGCTTGTAGTTTCTTGTTGAGTAAAGATGTCCATGACCACCACATTTAGAACATAAACCACCATTGTTGCACCACTCAGGTATGTATTGAATTTTTTGATAGCCTTAACTAAAGCAACATCTTGCTTCTTAGTGATATCATATTTCAGCTTAGCTACTTGTAAGGATTTACTAAAGAAGGCAATTAGCTATTCATAACCCTCATCATTTTTTTTGCAACAAGACTCTAGCTATAGTGTGAAAAGAGGTAAACGTAAATAATTGGAAATGCTTGGCATAATCTAGAATTTGTAGGATAGGTGTAGCCTTAATAGCATCTTTAATAGCTTGAAATGCTTTAAAAGGTTCTTCTGACCATTCCACCTTTTCTCCTTTCTTGAGCATCCTCGAGATAGGTCTAACTATTTCTACAAAATTAGTGACAAACCTTCTTAAGAAATTTATCTACCCAAAGAAAGATTGAATACCTTTTTACATTCTTTGGTGGTGTGATCTTGTCAATGGCTGCTACTCTTTTAGGATCAATCCAGATTCCTTCCTTTGAGGCAATATGTCCCAACAACTTTCCTTAACCCCAAAATCACACTTCTTGGGATTTAACAAGATGCCATACTCCAGAGCTCTAACAAATATTTGCTCAAGGTGTGAGCAGTGGTCCTCCTCTTTCTTACTATGGGCAGTAAGATCATCCTGGTAGATAGCAAGGAATAAATTTATAAAATTAGAAAAAGCCACATCCATAGCCCTCTGGAAAGCGGCACCAGCATTTACCAAACCAAATGGCATCCTAACATAAACATAAGTCCCCCATGGGTTTGTAAAGGTTGTTTTGTATTGCTTGGATTCTCTCACCATGACTTGGTTGTAGCTAGAAAATCCATCCATCATAGAAATTAATTCACAACCACTGACCTTTTGTAGCATTACTTCCATGTTGGGTAAAGGGTAATTATCTTTTAAGGATGCAACATTTAAGTTCCTGAAATCCACACATAATCTTAAGTCGTCATTCTTCTTTCTAACAGGAACCAGGTTAGACACCCATGAGGAGTGTTTTATTGGTTTGATAATTCCTACATCACTTAATTTGGTGAGTTCCTATTGCATCTTAGACCTTAAGATAGGATTAATAGGCCTTTATTTTTGCCTAAAAGGTTTTGAATGTAACACCCCTCTGTTTTGGCTCTTTGATCGGTAGTGTTCTTCCTTGTTAAGATTGTGTCTGATTATGCTTTCACTTTGGAACTTGGTTACTTTTGACCGCTATCTGTTAAGCAATGTAAACATTATATTTTGATGTGTGGTATTTTATTTAGATGTTATCTTTATGGCATGTTTTGGATTAATTTAGCAAATATTTGATTTAACGATGTTTTATGTTGTTGATCATATCATTGATGTTAGATGCATCAGTTAGTGATTGTGTATTGGTGAAGGGGACAAGATTGTATCACTCGCTTGCGAGTGCCCTACAATTCTGAGATTTCCTCTTCACGGTGTGTTTGATCATATTATATATATATGCATGTTTGATGTACTCTTTGTTCGCAGGTTGACAGGTACTTGACATTGACTCCACCTGGTTCACAGGTTTGAGCATGTCCATTGACCAACGAAAATCAATTGGGAGATAGTAGCTAGGTTTTCTGTGCAAAAGTCGTCACCCTAGTCATATTGTGTCGTTGGGTTAAGTTATTTTAATTTGGTCCACTTCACCTTGGGTATTTATTTAATTTCATATTTTAAAGGTTGCAATGTAAAAACATTATTTATTTTATTGATTGATTTGATTTAATTAATAAAATTAGATTGAGTTTATTGATTAATTAGATTAATGGTGATATATTAAATGAGATAGTTGTTTTGGCATTATTGTATATTATGATTTAATTAAAATAAAAGTAAAAATAATGTTTGGATAGTTAGAGTTAAATTAAAATAAATAAATAAATAAATGAAAATGTGTTTTTAATTTCACTTTTGAAAATTATTGATAAAGTAAATTCTTGGCAAAATTTGTATTCTTTTGTTTTAATGAATTTTGAAAAATGCATGAGATTTGAATTAGAAATTAGAAATTTGTTTTAAATTTTAAATTGAAAATTTCCTCCAAATTTTGCAATAAATTTAGTTGGTGGGGATATTTTAGGGGTTTGACCAATTTGAGGAAAAACTCTATTTTAGTAAATGGAATTTCATATAATTTTCAATTTTGCAATTTGGGGAAGGAGAGTTCAAGTTTTGGGATTTTGGAAAAAGCTTGGATACAATTTGGATTTTGGAAAAGCTTGGGAGGAGTTGGAATTTGCAACTCATCTTCTTCTCAAACTCTTCATTCAAACTTCAGATCTCAGGTTTTCTTCATTTATTTGTGTATGAAATTTGTATTTTCAGTTTAAAACTGGTTTGCAAATTCTTTATTTGAAATCTTGATTAAATCTTTAAAATAAATCAGATTGTTGTTAAGAAATCAAAACTTGCAATTGAAATCTTCAACTTTAGCAATAGAAATTTATAAAGAAGCAAAGGAAAAGTTTAAACCTCTCTGTTGAATTTGGGAAAAAACCCAGAAATTTTCATCATGATTTTGTGCTTTAAATTCTTCTTCTTTGTTTTCTCCTCAAGAAAAGTTGTGCAATCTGACTTTATAATGGAAATATATATATATATGGAGTATATATATATATATGGAGTATATATATATATATATACTCATATATTGGTTATGTTTTTAAATTTATTTTCTTTTGGGAAATCTCTATTCAGAATTTTTTTACTGTCAAAATCTAGAAAACAAGGGGGGTCGTTGTTCTTTGAATTAGAAACTTTTATGTATAAAAAAATTATGTTTATTGTTTTTTTTTGGGGGGGTTGGGTGCTGCCCACAGCCACCCCCCCACCATGGGAGGCGCTGGTTGTGAAGGCAGCGCCAGCGCTGCCTTCATAGGCAGTGGCCCCCATGGTTGGGGAGGGGCTGCATAGTAGTCCTCAGCAAGGGTTGTGCCCCTATTCTGGGGGTTGTGCAGCAGCCAATGCCCCTTTACCTTTTGTTTTTTTTTAATTTATATTAATTTTTTTTAATATATATAAATTTTATATATTATATATATAATTTATATTATATGTATATTATTTATTTATAATATATATATAATATAGGTTATATAAATATATATGTATATAAGTTTTGTATATGTTTTTTTAAAAGTCATTATTTTATTTTATATATATATATATATATATATATTAATTAAGTGATTGAGAATTGAAGTTGTTTTTAAATAAACAATTGTTTAAATAATAGTTATTTAATTAAATATATATGTATATAATTGTATATATACATTGAATATTTAATTGTATATATGTATGTTAATATACTTTTATATTTAAATATATTGATCTTGGGATGGTTTCGTTATTGTAATAGATGTATAAAATTGGCTTTATGATCAATTGATTTATTAAAAAAAATGATTTTTTCTTTATAACCAAATGATTGATTTTAAAAGTTGATTTTATAATCAAATGTCTCTATTTAAAAATTTATTGTGAATATTCTGTATAATTGAGGAAAAAGGAATTAAATGATTAGATTTTTAAATTCCTTAACATTTCCAATGCGAGTTGATTTATTTGAGTATGAACGAATATTGCTAATTATTTAAATTGATTTCATGTATTATGTCATTGCTTGGCTTGGGTTTAGGAAACCCTAACAGTAGTATGTTGAGTTGTCAGAAATGCTTTCTAAATCATGTTTCGTTCATGCTCGATGTTGGGAAAATGGGGTTAATTGTCTAGTAAGTCTTCCAGAGGAGTTCTCTATGTTGGGATGTTTTATGTAGTGGTTCATTTTGTGAATTTCCTTGGGAAATGTGTAGAGTTGTATTATGTTGTTGTACCCAGTTTCCACAAATGGGGAATTGTGCCTCCTTGGGTTTAGGAGAGGGTTTGTGGTTTGTGCCTCCTTGGGAAGGAGTGGGGTTTGTACTTTGTTTCCTCCAGGGGTTGGAGTGAGTTTCTTTCACTTGTTGCCTCCTTAGTTTGGAGAGGTCGTCTTATCAAGTTTACCCATTGGATTGTGGTTTTATCATGTGTGTTGTCGATAGGAGAGTGGCTCTTTGTGGGGGTCTGACACACAAAGGGGCGCTAGGGTAACTCACCTAGGGTTTAACCAAGTGATAATTTAAAAATAATTAATGGGGAACTTTCACACTAATAAAGATAATGAATGCATCTCTCTTGAAGCAAGCATTTGTTAAGGCTCGAGATGAGACGAGACACATAGTTTGCATGAGGGTCCAGCGACTGGTTGAGGCAAGCCAAGGTAACCCAAGATGGGGGTCTGGTAGCCTAGGAAGGTTGAGCTAGGGTAACTCATGGCAATTTATGTATGACACTCTTCCTGCGTCAGCAGTCAGTCAGTTGTTGTGTGGTGTACAGATGGTGTACATAATCTTTGTTCTCTGGAAGCATTGTAATCTATGTGTTAAGTTATTTGTGGTGTATCCTTTTCAACTCAGTTATGTTTTAGCTTGTGTCTAGTGGTAGATGGTCTTGTGTTGGATTCCTGGTTACTATCTCCTAGCATAGGGGGTGAGCCTTCGGGTATCACACAGTTGGGTGGAATGTGCACCTTAATCCGTTGGGTTGTCTTCTTGTTCGTGTGGACGAGATTTCTAGTTGGAGAGCTTGTGGGATCCAGTTTCATTTCATGCTTTAGTCTTTCAGTTGATCTTGTAATTTTATTACCCCTCATTGTTATCGAGGTGGAATTTGTAATATGTAATCATGCTTATTGGATTTATCTCATTCGGGGAACGAGTGTTGTAATCATGTTGTAAATTATTTTATTGGAATCAAGTGGTATCTCATATTCTTTGATGTAAATTATTATGTATGGAATGTATTTGAACTTAATTGTTAAGTGATTAAATGTTATGGATTTAATTCATGTTCCTTGTTTGGGTTTAAGTAACTTAGTCTCATAACCTTAGGGGATTGGTTGGCAATGGTTAGTGAACTTCCATGTTAATTATTTTTAATCAAAAAAAAAATTAGTTTTTTTGTGTTGTAAATTGCAACTTCACCTAGGGTTGCATGGCAGGGTGTTACATTGTATCAAGCTTTAGTGGAATTTCATTTTGAAATAAATCTTCTTTATAGGCTTTCAAATCATCATAAGACTAGGAGAACACATGTATGTACTTTTGCAATAATGCAATCAACATATTCCTCACGTGTGGCTTCATTCTCTTCCCTATATATACCTTCTCAGGGGCAATATTTGTTCCCAAGTTGATTTCTTCTAGGTATTATTTATGTGCACTTGATTGCTTAACATTGGATATATTTGGGCCATCAAAAACCCTCTCAAGCTCAACTAAACCCTTATGAATTTTATTAGTCTTGAGTTGAATTATCTCATTACCGAATAGTGTATCCTTTCCATCCACTTCCACCACATGTACACTGAAATCAATCTCCTAGTTCTCATATCTATCCACATAATGCAAGAATCTCAATATGTCATTGTCATCATCGAACACTTGCCAGTTGCAGATGTTGTCAAGTATTGTTAGCCTTATTTATACCTCAATTCTTGAGACACCATAAAAAGTTACATCATCACGCTTGACTACAATATTGGCCAATAAATCTGCTTTGACATTATGTCTCCTTTCTACCCAATCTATCCCAAAGGCATCAAATGATAGTATCCCATACCTCATTCCTATACCACCTCAGTCTTTTGTCCTTTGCAACAAATCTAGACCTAACTTGGGATACCACTAATTTAGAGTCCCCAAATACTTTTAACATCTTTATTCCATGCTTAGAAGCTAACTTTAGACCAAGTAACAAGGCTTCATATTCAACCAAATTATTAGTACATGTGAATTACAGTAAGAAAGAGTACTTAAACATCTTACCTTGGGGGGAGATAAGAATGAACACAACACCTGAACCTTACTTTGAACATGCTCCATCAAAATAGAGCGTCCATAGAGCATCTTCCTGGGGTGTTTGTGTGATTTCCTTAGCAATTGGAGTAGGCTTCACTTCCTCCTCCTCTTGTTTTAACTCCTCTAGACCAAAAGTGATAAGACCTATGTCTACAACATTAATAATTGGGGGCTCCTCCGATTCTTTGTCTAACTCAATCATTTGTCAAAGTCTTGATTCTTTGGTAATTTTAACATCTTTTTGGTTAATGGAAAAAGTTGCAAATCACAAATTGTATTGCATACTTCCCCCCTTGGAAGCACACCATTGTCTAGATAGAAACATCCCATAAGTCGGTGGAATTTCCACTACTGTGACACTCATGACTAACTCCTTTTCAGGAAATGTAACCAATCTATATGGAACCTCATAGATTACACCAATGACAATGACCTCCCTCAAATCCATGGCATAGAATTTTCCATATGTACTATCAAATTTTAGGCCCATTTCCTCCATGATCTTAATAGGCATGACATTATTTGAAGCCCCGAAATCAATCATACAATTTTTGAGTATCTTTCCATCAATGATCAGACTCAAAAAGAAAGGATTGACTAGGCTTGGATTTGTTGTAATAGTAGTTCCTAAGTAGATCTCAGGTTTTTCACCGATAATAGCTTCTAGTTCAATACCTTTCGCTTGACTAGCACTTGTGTCAGGTACATCAGCCTCTGCATTATGCTTATTTCCTCTTGCAATACTATTGATGGTAGCCACAATTTTATTTTTATGATCATCAATCCTCATCATCTCTAGGAGTGGCACTATGACCCGGATTTGGGATAATACTTGAAACATATCAATGGGTGAATAACTAGGCATCTCAGGAAATACTATTTCTTGAGGGGCCTTTTTTCAATTTTCTTTTCAACTACCCCAGAGGTTAGTTTCAATTCTTTGGTATTCGGGTCATGATGTGAGACTTCAACGTTAGCCTTAACTTTACTTCCTTTCTTCACCCAAATTCTTATTTATTTTGGATCCTTAGGCTTGGTTTCTTCATTCTTATTCTTTGCCTCAACTCCTTTACTATCTGTATTGCATTTCTTTATGAATAAACCTCCAGAATTGCCTTGATTTCCACTCACCACTCTATTTCTCAAGTGTAGATCACTTCGTGCTTGAGCCCTTGCAGCCAAGGCAGTTGTATATCTTTATATCTCCTCATTCAAAGGTCTTCTCAAAGAAAATTTTGATGTCTCAAGATTGTAGGTACTATATTCATTTTCCTTTTCCTCATCTGAGAGCACCTGTTGATGGTGTATACTTTCTTGTCTTCTCTATGTATCCACATCATCTGTATCAACATCATCACTAGAAGAATAACCACCACATTCCAAATCTGACCTATTCATGAACATATTTGCTGACTCATCTGGATTGTGTGGTGAATGGGACTCCCCTTGATCTTGTTGGTTTTCTAACATAGATCTAGCTACAACACATTGTTGTGATGCATGAGGCATTCCACATGCTTCACACCATGGAAAATCCTCCACTACATTTGTGGTATTCTTATGTTGAGGATTAGGTGTAGCTTGGTAATTCTTTTGATTATTTTGAATTGGATTGCCATTGTGCCAATTGGTATGATAACGGAAATCTCAAAGTCTAGGGGGTCTATCATTTCTCTGAAATTGAGGTTTATCTTTTTTTGCTTGCTTTTGTAATTGACTGAGAACTTGATCCCATTTCTCATCAGGAGTTGCAGCCTTGTTGGATTTATCATTTTGTGCTTTGGAATTCTTTAGAAGTTTAGGGTCATCTCTCCTTCCTACCTTACTAGAAGCTCTCCTATTATTCTCAATGTTCACAACCATTTTATATTCTTTAGGAAAAGTTCATGGATTATTGTCCCTAAGTAAGTAACACATCTTAGAAACATAAGAATTGTAGTATGTTACCAAGCATGCATCAAGTTTAGGTCTCAAATAAGCGGGTAGTCTTTTCATAGACTTTTGAAACCTTATTTTGAATTTGACAATAGATTCATTATGTCCTTTAGTGATGTTTATGAAATCATTCAATCTAAATCTAGGATCAGCCTGATCCCCATATTGTTCCCTAAAGGCTTGACAAAATGATTCCTTTAAATCAATAAATCCATTAGGTAATCCTCTATACCAATCCCTTGCATCCTCAACCAAGGATTGCATAAAATACTTCATTGTTACATCATCTTGTGGAAGGATTTCAGATGATCTTCTCCACTAAGGGCATTATTTCTAGTGAATTTAGGGAGATGTTTTATGGCATTGTTTGGGATAGGATTTGGGTAACTAGGGATGTTGTCAAAACACAATTTCTTATATCAGTCATTATGAGGTGCCCCCTCGGGACACCTATCCCTATGAGTATCCTTTTGTGCATCATTTTTATTACTATCCATTTGATCACGTTCCTTACCTTTCCCCATTCCTTTGCTACCATCATTCTTATTCTTACTTTCTTCCTCATCATTAGAATAGGAATTACTACTTCTGTTGCCACCTCCTTTGTCACCACCACCCCTCCACCGGGAGTATGTCCCCTGAGCTTATTTCCATGAGATCCATTGTCACTCTTCCCAGAACTCAAAGGCTTCAGGGTTGGGATTGACATTTTTAGGAAAGCAATTCTTCTAGACATTTCTGCATTATGTGCTTCTATCTCTCCTCTCCTTAGTTCTTCTTGCAATTTGTTACTCTTCAACTGCAACTTCAAAGTGTCAAGGTCTGACAGTGCAAAAAATGGATTGGGATTGACTTTAGGACTGATAATAGGTATCTTGGCAGACGAGGTAAGGGTATTTGTGTTGGTATTGATATCAAAAACATTGGAGACATTTTGGTGGGAATGATCAGCAATCCTTTTCCCCTGATCTATAAAGGATATTTTCTTAGGAGGGTCAAAATATTTGGTGGTAACAATGGTTGATGTATAAGTACTAGTAGCAGAATTTCCTATTAGGATTATAATTTTTGGGGTTTTAGGGACAATTCGGGCTACTACTTTAGCAACCTTCTCCTTAACAATCTTTTCTCTAGTAGCCTTTTCTGAGGCTATCTTTTCTTGAGCAGCCTTTTCAATGGCTCTTTTCTTAGCATGTTCTTCTCTCATTTTCTCCAGTCTTGCTTTCTTCTCATCCCTTTCAAGCTACTTAGACTTGATTCTATCCTCCTTTTTCTTTTGAGCTCTTTTCTCTATTTTTTTAGCCAACCATTCAGCCTCCTCATCCAAGGCTTGTATATCTTTGGTGACATCTTCGTCATTTTCAAGGAAATCCCCATACTCACTCTGGGCTAGAGTATGGAATGTTTGATCCACCATTTCTTGCCCCAGGAAAGTAAGTGTTGGTGGACTGGTATTTTCTCCTCTAGGATTAAAATTTTCCCAATGAAATACAGATCCCATCCTAGGTGTTGGTGGGTCTAAAGGTGCTTTACTCTTACCCCAAAATTCCCATTTATCTTCTTCTCTAGAAATTTTGAGATTATCAAATACTTGTTTAGCAAGGAAACTACCTTATCCTCCCTCAATTTCCCCACTATTACTTGACTCTCTAGCAGTATTTGCACTAATTATTTCATTATTAAAAGTAGGAGATGCTCCTAGAAGAGAATCAATGGACTTACTGGATTCTGCTAGTTTCTTCTTCCATAGAGGTTTATCCTTTGCAGGCTCAGATTTTGCTTTCTCTTCAGGATTTTTCTTCAATTGACTTCTGGTTTTTGTCATGATGCTTGTCGGGCTATTAAATTTCTACTTATTAGGTTCTTTGTGAGACGTATTTGTTGCACTAGTGTGAAAAAAATTCTAAGTTACCACCCAAGATATTGGGAAATAAAATTTGATTGTATCTAGACTTGTTATTTGCAACTTCAGAGAGAATTTTTAACATAACTCGACATAAAGTGAAAGAACTGACCAAAAGTTGGCGCATGAACAAAAAATGATGTATATGATTTCTAAGAGTGAATGTAAACCTAGTTCGAAAAATGATGATAAAAACTTGACTCTAACTGTACCAAATCTGCACTAGAGACACTAAATTTTGCGAATGCTCCCCAATAGAGTCACCATTTTGTTGGTTACTTTTAACGAACCAAGCAGGCCTTAGCAAATATCTATGAGTCTGCCAAACTCAATTATTTAATACCTTCCAGATGAGTGGCCAACAAACGGGATAAAGTGTATATTTCTTTATCTCCTACATTTCGGGTTCTGCCAGACCCGGGAGGGTGTTCCCACAATGCCAAATAGATAACTCATTTCAATAATTTACACATACATTGTAAATCAAGGTAGATAGATTCTCATTAATTACAAATAAGATGAAATCAATCACAAAGGTGGAAATTCTTTGAGTTAATTATGCATCTTAAGCCAAGAATGCAAAACAAAAAAACAATAGGTGGGTCAATGATTATTTTAAAAGATTGCTCTTAAGTCGAAGGATTGAAAACCCAATAAATGTTAAATGGGTTAAAGATTAGTGTCATTATCTATGGGTTAGGATTCTATGCAAATTGAAACATAAGGCATGTTTAATTCTGAGCAATTATGATCTAGTGATATCATCTTTCAATTCATAAATCAATGACTAAATACTAAAGACTTCTTACCAAATCCAAATGACTTTGCATATGAACTCGTGATCTAATCTAAGAATTTTAACTCATTCCATGAATAAGAGCCAAAACCAGATCACATATCAAAGGATAACACAATGACAATTAATGAAATGATCATTGATCAATATTTTCATTAATAATTCTAATACAAAACCAAAAGGAGAGACTATAGACTCAGAAAATATCCACTATCGTTCAAAGATACTCAAAATCCATACATTTAACTAAATTTACTGTCTAGACTCAAAACATTAGATAAAGACTCAACATATTTGCTTTGTGTTCTAATTCTCTTAATGTAGCTCCAAAATTTCAACAAAAGATCTGCACAAATGGCCCTGAATTCCCTTTTATAGAATAAGGGAGCAAAAACAAGCCTCAGTCCAAGTGTACACATGCCAATATTGAATTGGACCACTGGAAGATCTATTCTAGATTCAGTTATATTTGCAATCAACAAAATGGAGGGAATACACATAAGATAAAGAATATTTACATTTTCAATGAAGAGAAACTTTTCCTTTTCAAAAGACATATCAAAAGGAACGCGTCCAATTCATCAAGAAAAATGAAAAAATGATGTAGACCATAGGTGAGTCAACATCTCAATCAGCATCCTACATCATCAACAACCGATACTTTTCTGTGAAACATATGTTTTGACTTTGCAATCTCTAAGGCCAGACTTGTACAGTACATGACCTAGTATATGTTTCACAAACCAAACTTGCCAACATATAACCTTCCACATGCTTCACACTCTTCCTTAGATAGCCAATCAAAATCCATTATTTTTTCCATGGATTTGCTATAAGGCGAATATTTGGTTACAATTGCATTGGATTACTTGTCAAAATCCTCTAAAAAGCTAATAAGAAAAGTTAGCCTCCCCAGGGTGTTGTTGAAGACATCAATATTAGCTTCTTTGCAAATTTTATTTACCTGGGAATTAATTACCTCATCCAATTCCTTCTTCCATGTCTGCAATGGTTTCACTTCATAATTAGCCACCTCAATATCTGGTAGTGGTGCTAAATCAATGTGATTATATTGAGCTATCAACTCTATTATCTTCTCTCTAATGGAGATGCATATCCCTAAAACTTTTTCTCACTAAACTCACACACAAAGTCATAAATTGGAAGCACCATAGGGTACTTATCTTCATGTTGACTAGCTCCCACTAAAATCAAGTTCAATATCTAAAATCTTGGGACCCATTTATTAAGAGTTGTTATGGCCAACAATTTATCCTTTTGAGACAACCTTATTGCGCGCACCATCAAAGCATAGTTGTCATGCACACTATTGAGTCTCTCTTGAATATTCTCATTCAAATGTTTTAAGGGAGTGCATAAAACCTTTGATATGTTCTCATACATTGTATCTTGAGCATTCTCTAGCAACTTCTTATACACCTCAATTTGCAGAAGCAGTTGATCTCTATCAAATGAACTAAGCTTGGTCTACTTATTTCCTCCTCTGCAATTTATTCTTGTCCTTGATTATATGGCACTATTGCTAGAGCCTGGCTATGAAATGAGTGATGCATAGATTTCATTGGAGAAACTGAAGGTGGGTGGCTCAAGTTAGGTTGGCCTCATTCTCTTTGTACTTCATCCCTTTGTTTATAGAATTCTAATTCAGTTTCTAGTGTAGCCACTTTCTGCTAGTTGCTGTCATAGTCATCTAGGACTTCTTTGTACTTAACTCTGAGATTATCTCTTTCCAAGGTAAGACCCTCTATAGTTGACTGGGTAAACCTGGAAACATTAACAACCATGTCTACAACTTCTAAGGTTGGAGTATCAACAACTCTTTTTACAAGTAGTTGTCCACTAATCTCTTATGGCTCTGCCAAGACTGGTTTCCTAGATGTCGAAGATAATGACCATATATCCAATGTGTCCCAATCCTCACTAAAGGATGAACCTCAATGGACCATTTCCAATTCTTCTTCTATTTATACAAAAGGTATTTCAACCCTTCTTATTGCATCTAAAACAATAGCATCAGTAATATTCCACTTTGGAAATAGCAACCCACCACTCTTCTTCACAAGTTCTCTACCATCTTAGGCATTAATCTTTTTTAATTCATATTTCATAATGCTTCTTACATTCACCTCAATGACACTTTCAGGTGATTCACGGTGCAAACTCTTTCAATAGCCACCTTCTCTGCATAATCTGCAATCTTGGATTTCCACCATAAATCCTGAAGTGCAAAGGTTTCAATGAATGAATCATCCTTCATAAACTATTTGTTGGCCTCTACCCTCAAATCATCTATAGTATTCAATCCACAAATATCAAGCTTCCCTAGTCTGAGGATGCTCTGTCCTGAGCTTCAAGAAACTACTCCTTCATGAGGAGCCATTCCTATCTACATTTCCTCAAGGGTGACAAAAATATCATTTTCATCTTTTTTAGAATAATCAACCACTCCTTTCGCTTTAGTTCTTTGCTTCTTTTGAGGTGGTTGCTCAAGAGGGGTAGAACTTTCAAGAGGTGAACCAAGATCAAATACAAGTAAAGAGGCATGTGGCGGAGGAGTTGGCACTACACTCTTCGGAGAGTCTACTTTTGGTTCTTAAGAGGCGACAGGGGCCACTAAGCTTCTTTCCTCACTCGCCATTTTCTTCCTCCTAGAATAAATCCTCAAATGCTTGGGTGATTGATATGGGGATATTTCTTTTAGTGTAAATTTAGCATTTTCTTCAATCACCATTGCCTTTCCTTTATCAGGAACTTCCCACTGCTCTCTCAAAACACCAACAACATTCTAAAAATTGTCTATGACATACATGGCCTTATTGAAATCACTATGTATATTTGGTAGAGGATCATATTGGGGATTATTATTCTTCTTAGCTTCCACCATATTTCTATAAGCCAGGTATTTTCCTTTTCTTTCATCTTATTCCTCAAAGTTGGAGAGATTCTTAATGACAACCTCAGGGTAATCAAAAGCATGTACACATGTACCCATTTTCTTATCTTCTTTGAGTTTACTAATGAAGACTTCAGGATATTGATTCCTTAGGCTCATAGTCATCAGTTCATAACGAGCTAGTGGATGTTCTAATTCATTCACTGTGCCTTTTGTCACAATGTAATCTACAAATACAGTCCACTTTGGGAAGAATGATCCCTTCCTTGTTGATTCAGGTAGATGTGCTTCTTGTGCAGCTCCTAACTACCTCATGATCTCAAGGAAACCTATTCTCAAAGGAAAATCTGTAGGAAAAACATATGGACCCAAGCCATTATCATATATCTTGAAAAAATTGTCTTATCAAGATACAAAATCAAATCTCCCCAATTATGGTTCAAATTCAAATCTGGTAGGTTAGCTCCCTAGGTCTCAAGAATTCATGGATTTTCTTAGGGATTCTAGGTGGTTCATATAACAAGGCCCTCCTTATCTTGGATGCAAAAGCATTTCTAAACATTACAAATTTGTACATCTTATCATCTTTATCCAAGATATGGGTCCAACACTAAATAGGTACGTCAACATCATCCCTCCTTTCCAATGTGATCTCTTTCTCAAAGGATTTTCATCCCTTATATAGGAACATATGCATTAACAATGAGTACCACCAAAACTTCACCCATTGTTTTCCTCCTTGCAATTCAGCTAAGCCTTCATGGATATGGTCATCCAGATAAGTTCCATATCATAAACCATACTATAAGGTGGATGTTGCATATGTATGGCCAGGTAACTATACTCCTTTTGTAATGTGTCAAGTGGATTACCACCAACAATTTGGTAAAAAGAGTATACAGTATTTCTGAAGTAATTTGAAGAATAGTTCATTGGGAAAGGTTCAAGCTCTCTATCATCAATCCTAACCTTTATCTGTTGTTTCCTAGTTCCAACCACTGCAGTATGTAGGGGAAACATTTTTTATCTAATGAATACCTTGGTATTGTTATACTCTGTTATGATAGTATCCATATCCAAAGGAAGCATATTTTAATTCCTTTCATGCAAGTGAAAAACCTTTTCAATTTCTTTGCTAGTTATTTTTACCATAACCACCCCATCATATGTTTTGATTGCCCTAGAAACTGGATCATATTTTGATGTGATATCTTTCAAGAGGTTGACATCCATGTACACACTAGGGACAACCAATTTCTCCATATCCAAATTCCATGAGTTACTAAAAGGAGACCCAAAGTTTCTATTTCCAAACCAATGTTGAAACATTTTCTATCCTGTGTATGGTACCTTGACATCCTTGACCAAGCAAGCTTTATCTATCAAATCCTCCTTCATAATAGGGCCACGAAACAAGACCTTTCCCTTTAGTTTCTTATTTGTAGACTGGGGTAGCAAATCAATTACATCCTGTGAAAGGGTTCTAGACTGGGTAGAGGAAGAAGCACCTTGAATTTTGGGAGCCATGGGCTTGGATATGCAAGAGTTCTTTCAAAGGAATTTTAACTACTCAACTCCTAATTACAATTTACGACTTAGGACAAGGGCTAAATCTAGGGAATTCATAGGGCTATAGATTTTAAAATAAAATATTAACCATAATTTAAAAGCAATGAAAGAAAAGAAATGAAACACACTTGTTTTAAAATAGATTAAAAGAAAACCCTAGCTTAGAAAACTAAAAAGGCACAAAATTGTGTTTATCATACTTACTACTTTCGACCGTGACGAACCCTAATGCCTTCCCAGATAATTTATGTAATTTGCTTCTTATCTCTTTGTATTACCTTGGACACGTCCTCAAATCTCAAATAAGCAAGTGTCGGCCACATACACAATTTTTGAAGGGAATTGAATCGATGTACAAGTCACCTTTGCCATTAATGTCCATTCATGTGAAGCTCAACAATTGCAATGGGTGTACTTTTCATTTTTGAATACACGTCGTTGATCCATTGATGAGCTGGGCATCTCGAATGACTCAAATTAATTCATACCCAATTGAATTTTCAACACCATTCCAACTCGGAGAAATCAACCAAAAGAAATTCACTGACAGGACTCTCCCCGTGTATGTAAGGGCCCCACCCACCGGTAGCCATAGAGTGCACATGGAAACATCTCGCGGGTCTTGTCATTTCTACAGAACCTACATCTTTCCTTCGTGAGCTAGTGGGGAATAGTTGTGATCATCTTTCTTTGCTTGCTTAGCACCGTCGATCTCAAAGTTCTGGGCGTTGAGATGGGACATATCGGTTGAGCCCACATACACGTGGCATTGTTTCACTAATCCTACAACAATTAAACTACATTTGTTTCAAACAGACGAGCTAGTGGGAAATGGTTCAGATTGAACCATGTGATCTTGTGATCATCAAACTTTCATGGGCATACAATAGTTAATCTTAAAAAGGGGCCTTGACTAGGCCGATGAGATCTTACCCCTCAGGGATTTATGACTTAAGCATAATTCATTCGTTTGTGAAATATTCAAGGTCAACTTTGGGAATATTTAAGACACCTTGCGACTAGGGATGACTAAACAATTCAAAACGAAGGGGCCGGTATGAAATGTTAAACGATGACTCAAGATGCAACTTAAATTGCAGGTAACCAAAAAAACAAGTCAATGGAGAAATAAGACATCTGAGAACAATAAGGGGATTTTGGATGACAATTTTATTCAAACAAAACCCAAAACCCTGTGTGAATTCAACATACAATGATGATATTGAGAACAAAATACCTCAAAATATCAAGGATTTTTTGGGGGTCTAACAGCCCCAGGGGAAGGAATTACACTGCTACATTGCCCCCTTGAGAGATCAAGTGAAAATTTGAATTTTTTGGTCGAGCTTGTGACAAATATGCTTTATGGATGTATGGATGGTTATGTTATGAGATTCTTAGACTAAAAAATCTATATTATAATGATGATGCAAATGAAATAAATTAAGATACTTAGAATAATGAATCTATATTATCCTAAACAAATTAAATGATGATGTGCAATGATTATATAGGATGCTGACAGTTTGAGAATGCAAGATGGATGCATTGATATTTTTGTTGAGTGTTGTGGTACCTTGTTAGCATGAAAGATGATAGAAGAATGAAAGGGATCAACCCTTGATTTTGAGAAAATGTAGAAGTTCAACAAGTCCATCAGTCATCGAGACATTATTAGATATGTTGATGAGTGATGATGATTTTCTTATCAAGGGATTGGGACACAAATGATATAACTTTCCTTATGTTTGATAAAACACATAGATATGATGCATCAAGGTATGGATAACCAAGATGGTCTGGTATCTAGTGTGATGGACTTTGACTCAAAAAATAGATAGGAGCACCCTTGTTCACACCCGACATATGAAAACCTTACTAGGATACACTTTTAGACACTTCAAACATCTCAAACCAAAACATAGAAAGGAAAAAATTTCCCATGTAATAGTCAACAAGCTATTCAAAATATCCTCCATACACACCTAACAAATCAAGTATTCGCCAAGGTTATATTGCAAGAACATCCAACAAGCATAGAAAGCAAAAGATAATGATCAATTCCCCATTCCTTTATCTCTAAATCATTTTGATAGACATCATTGAGAGGTCATTGGAATGGGCGTAATAAGATCAATCACAAGAAAAGATCAAGAAAACAAACAAGTCAATGTTCTTTGTACCTCTAGCCAAGGGGATGTGTTTTGTTTAGGATAAGTATCCAAAGTGATTGCCAAAGATAATTCCCATTGTAGGGAGGATGCATCCTAGGACATGTTTGTAGATGGTGAAAATTGGATAGGTTATTTGAAAGGCAGTTGATATAAGGTTGATTGACATGTTTGCTAAAAAGATCAAGAGTTTGATTTTGCGTTTAAAAGTTTGTTGTTTCAATTTTTATTTTATGTTTGAAGTTTTCTTTTGTTGATTGTTGTGGTTGTTTCTATTTGTTTTTCCAAAGGATGAAGGTGACGATTGATTTATTATGGATGATTGATTATTGTGTTTATGAAAATATGCCTATCATAATGAATTCAAAACACATTCAATAAAACTTTATATCAAAGAAGCTTAAAGAAAAAAAAAACAAACTCTTAGTGCAGCTTCTTCAAAGTCATTTTATTGCTCCCTATCTCCGGTGTTTTGTTGATTCAAGTTGCTCTCAAATTTAATATGCCAAGCTCAATGAAATGGACTACTAGAAAATGAGATTTAAACTAAAATGTATACTATACTAAGATGCAAGATTATGGTATGTTATGATAAGATTATTGCTAAGATATGATTATTGCTAGAATGCTAAAGATACAAGTGCATAAGCGTAATTGTGTGTGTGTGTGTATGTAAACAATGCTTGAATTCGCCCATGTATTTATAGAGTTTTTCGAAGATTTTGATTAGCTGAGTTGGTCAATGGCTGTGATAATTCTTGACAAATTGAACGGTCAAAGATGGATAAGACTGGAGAGAAAAATAGAAGAAAACAAAAAAATGGGATTTTTCCATTTTTCGTGGAAGAGATAAGATGAGATGATAAAAAATCATCTTTTTTAAGAATAAAAATGGAAAGATATTGAGAAGATAAATAATGAATTATCAAATTCAATTATTTATTAATGGGTGGATGTAGATTTTTCTTAATTAAATAGATATTTAATTAAGATTTTGAGGAAATCAGAAGATTTCATAATTAAATGAAATATTTGATCATGAAGAAATCAAAAGATATTTAATTAAATAAAATATTTAATTAAATTTGAAGAAATAATGTGTATGAGATTAATTAAATAAAGTATTTAATTAATTAGAAGAAAGTTTTAAATAGAAGAAAAGAAATATTTAAATTTAATTAAAACAAAAGATTTAATTAAATTCAAAAGATGATAATTAATTTAAATAAATAAAATGTATTTATTTAGTTAATCAAGTAGACATGTGAAATAATTAAATAAAATAAATTTATTCAATTATGGTGGGAGAATAAAATGAATGAACCATATAATTAAATTAATTAAATTTAATTACATGTAGAAGACTTTAGAGAAATTAATTAAATAATAAATATTTAATTAATTGTCAAGATTTTTTAGACATGACCAATTTTATGCACATACATTTTGCCCCTCTTTGAAGTGATGTGTGAAATGCATTGCTTCGAAGAAAATAAAATTTTTGCCCCTGATATGTTTTTGATGCTAATGCTGATGATGCCCCCTCGGGAGGTAAATCACAGATGATGATATGAGTTTTGAAAATGTGATTAAAAAAACTTGATTGGATAATGAAATTATGATGGTGATTCAGTGATTTAGCTCCCGATAATTGGTGTAAAAGATTCCCTTGGTGAAAAAATAAAATAAAATGCCACCAAAAACCCACTTTAATTGACCCATATAAGGTAAAAGGGATAAAAGTGAAAGTCATTTTCACCCTTTTACTATAGTGATTTTTATGCTCTGACAGTGACTTGGTGAGATGCAGATTCCATTTCACAGGCATAGATTCCAGCGGGCCTGCCAATACCAAAGACCAACCATGTATGGACCACCCGTGAGTCGATGGAACCCTTTATGATTCAAAATTTTGTGATTTTGATAAATTTTTAAGTTTTTTCACGTGGATTTAGGGAAAAAAATAAAGTTTTAGCGCATCCGACTACCTGTTTTAGTGCATTCAAAAATTTCCATAGCGCATATAGGATGTTCTTTAGCACATACGAAGTGTAGATTAGCGCTTATAGGAGTCAAGTCTAGCTAAAAAAATTTAGTGCATCTAGGGCACAGATTCGCGCATTTAGGGATTGGCCGCAACGGAGGTGGATTAGCGCATCTAGGATATGAAATAGCGCATTCGTGGGGTAGCTTAGTGCATATAAGGTTTTAGCGCTTATAGGAAAAACGTTAGCATTTTTAGGGTGCAAAAGCATGCATAATGAGTTTTAGTACTTTCTAAGTAAATTGTAGCACTTTCGAGGTAAATTGTAGTGCTTTCGAGGTAAACTATAGCGCTTTCGAGTTTTAGCGCATCAGAGGCATAGATTAGCACATCGAGAAATTTTGTGGTAGAATGTGATTGTGATGAAAAGTGATGGAGTATACGTGGCTTCTGTGGTCCATAGATAGATAAATTATCTTGCCATCATGCTGATATGGATAGAAATGATAGAAAATTTGATGATTAACTAATAACTTTGCTTCCTCGAATAGAAAACAAAGAGTAGATAGCTGATGACTTTGTTTCCCAAAAAGGAAAAAAAAAAGAGTAGATTGATTGATTGATTGACTGATTGTCTGATAACTTTGCTTCTCATGAATGAAAAACAAAGAGTAAATGTCCGATAAATTTGCTTTCTACAATAGAAACCAAATAGTAGATGATGGGATTTAAACATATTTGCATTCATGACTGAAGTACAAATGGAAAAAAATGATTGGCTTGTTGATAAATTTGCTTTCTTGAAAAATAAAAACAAATAGTATAATGATGATAGACTAGATTGATTTTATATTCAGATAGATAGATGTAGCCATGATTGCATGATATGATTGATTGCATGATATGTGTAACGCCTCGCCACGCAACCCTAGGGGAAGTTGCAATTAACTACTCAAACACAATAATTTTTTTTTTTGTTTAAGAACAATTAACCTGCAAGTTCACTAACCATTGCCAACAACCCCTAAGGTTACAAGACAGTTTACTTTGAAACCCAAACAAGAAACATGAAATGAAAGCATCACATTTAGTTACTTCAGAAATTAAGAACGCATACATTCCATACAAGATAAAATACATCAAAGGATAAGAGATACCACTTGATTTCAGATAACAATAAATTACAATAAGATTACAGCACTCATTCCCCAAATGAGATAAATCCAATAAATATAATTACAAATTACAACATCCACCTTAATAACAAATGAGGGGTAATGAAATACAATATACAACGGAAATGAATAAAGCATGAAATGAAACTGGATCCCATGAGCTCTCCAACTGGAAATCTTGTCCACATGAACAAGAAGACGACCCAACAGATTAAGGTGCATGTTCCACCCAACCATGTGATACCCGAAGGCTCACCCCCCGTGCTAGGAGATAGTAACCAGAAATTCCTAAACAAGACCATCTACCTCTAGACATAGGTTAAAACATAACTGAATTGAAAAGGATACAAGTACCACATCACTTAATACAAAGGTTACAATACTTCCAGAGGACAATGATCATTTACGCAGTACAACAAAACTAACTTTTGGTTGACAGAGAGAGAGTTTCCCATGAAATTTGCTATGAGTTACCCAGGCTCATCTATCCTAGGCTACCGGACCCCCATCTTGGGTTACCCTGGCTCAACTCTACCAGTCGTTGGACCCTCATATAAACTATGCTTCTCGTCTCATCTCAAACCTTAAAAGCGAATGAGTCATGAGAGAGGCATTTATTATCTTCATTAGTCTAAGAGTTTTTCATTAATTCTTTTTTAAGTTATCACTTACTTAAACCCTGAGTGAGTTACCCTGGCACCCCTTTGTGTGTCAGACCCCCACAAAGAGCCACTCTCCTATCAACAACACACACAGTATAAACCACAATGGGTAACTAGATAAGACGATCTCTCCAATCCAAGGAGGTAACAAGGGGAACCCACTCCAACACTGGAGGAAACAAAGCACATAATCCACTCCTGATCCAAGGAGGCACTTACCATCCCCGTTTGTGAAAACCAGGTGAGACAACATGATACAACTCTACACAATTCCCAAGGCGATTCGCAAATTGAACCACTACATGAAACATCCCAACCTAGAGAACTCCTCTAGAAGACTTACTAGACAATTAACCCCTTTTTCCCCCAATATCGAGAAAGAATGAGAGATCATTTAGAACGCATTTTAGGCAACTCCATAACTAATGTTAGGGTTTCCTAAACCCAAGTCAACCAATGACATAGTGCAAGAAATCAAGTAAATAATTAACATTATTTGCACAAACTCAATAGTAAATCAAATCATGTAGGAAACATTAAATAATTTAAAATTAATAATTTAATTCTATTTTCTCAATCATAGATAAGGATTAAAATAATCTTTATAAATAAAGTCATTTGTTTACCTTTAAATAAATCATTTGATTATTAATAATCAACCTTTTTAAATAAAAGATATGATTATCTAAAATCCATTTTTGCCTCTAATTACGTGACAATAATCATCTTGAAACAATCTATATTTAAATATAATCATATATTAAATGTACATATAAATGTATATACCTAATGTATATACATATATATATATATATGTATATTAAATATATATATATATATATATGTATATTAAATATATATATATATATATATGTATATTAAATATATAATTATTGATTAAATATATTAATATTTTTAAAAACAACTAATTTAAAACTCCATATTCAAAATTATTACAAAATACATAATATATACATTATATATATCCATGATATATATACATATAATATATATATTATATATACAAATAATTATAATTTTTTTTATTTAAATAATATCATAATATACATATATATACATATAATATAAAACTATTATATATAATATATATATATATATTATGTATATATATAATATAATATAAAAAATAAAATTAAAATTTTAAAAATAAAAACACAAGTCCCAATGCTGTTGTGTGGCCCCCTACTGGGAGTTGCTACGTAGCCCCTTCCCCACATGGGGGCCACTGCCTGTGAAGGCAACGTTGGCTGCCTTCACAGCTAGCGCCTCCCATGGTGGGGGGCGGCTGTGGGCAATGCCTAGCCCAACATCACACAACAAAAAAATAATTTTAATATTTAAAATTAAAAATTTCATTTAAAAAAATAAAAAAAATAGAAACCAGTCTCCCCTGCTCTACAGGAAAAAAAACCAAACGAAAATGACAAGAATTTTTTTTTGTATAAAAACAATTTCTTTTTAAATGAAAACACTTCCTACCAATAGCATATAAATTTATTTGCAATTAAAAGAAGCATGTATATATTTTTTAATTCCATTTCACAGTCAGATTGTGCCAATTATTTCCAGAAACTTACACAGCAAAAATCTAATTTTTTAAACAAAAAGAAACAATTTCTCAAATGCAAACTCAAGTTCTCTGGTTCCATTTGTTTCTTTCATTTCCTATTGTTGAAATTTTTCTTTGTTTTACTTTTCCATACTTTCAACATAAGTTTTTTGCAAGTTTTTACACAAGATTTGCCATGGTTTTCCTTGCAAATCAAGCAGAGTTTACTTCTTTCCAACAGCATAATAAAAAAAAAATCAAAACATTTAAAAAAGAAATTAAATTCATAAGGAAACCTAGTTTTCTTTTCTCCCAAGCTTGAAGATTTGACAATGGTGATTTTAATCCCTGTTCTGATCTCAGCTCAACCAAAAATCCCCTTGCTTCTTCAAAATTTCCAGAACCAAATCCAAATCCTTGCTCCTCTTTTTCTTCCACAATTTCCAAATTAAAACTAAAATGAAATTCAATTTTCCTTACAAATATTTTTTCCCCAAATTTTGGTCAAACCCCTAAAATATCCCACCCACTAAATTTATTGAACATTTGGAGGATATTTCTATTTTTAAAATTTTAAAACAATTTACTTTCAAAATGATATTTCATGCATTTCAAAATTTCATTTAAAACCAAAAATCTCAAAGTTGCAAAGAATATATTTTATCCAAAATTTCAAAAAGTGAAATTTAAAACACATTTCTATTTTTATTTTAACTTAACTTTAAATATCCAACATGATTTCCATTTTCATTTTAAATTTGAATCTTAATATACAAAAATGGAAAAACAACTATTTCATTTAATTTATCACCATTTACCTAGTTAATCAATAAACTAAAAATTATTTTATTAATTAAAATCAAATTAACCCATGAAATAAATAACATTTCAACCTTGAAACTAGATATGTTAAATCATCATTTTAACTACACCCACCATTTTATAGCCTTTAAAATATGAAATGAAATAGTTAACCAAGAAGGAAAGAACCAAATCAAAACCGCTAAACCCGACGACAAACTATGACTAGGGTGACGACTTGGCACGAAAAACCTAGCTACTATATCCGAATCGATAACCGTTGGTTAATGGACTCACTCAAACCTATGAAGTTGGGTGGAGTCGATGTCCTATACCTATCAACCTGTGAGCAAAGAGTACATCAAACATGCATATATATATAATATGATCAAGCACAATCTCGTCCCCTTCACTAATACAATATTACTAACTAACGATTCTAACATCAATGATATGATCAAAGCATAAAACATCATTAAATCAAATTCTGCTAAATTATTCCACAACATGCCATAAAGATAACATCAGAGTAAAATACCATCACATTAAAATATTACATATGCATCTCTTAACAGTTCGCGATCAAATAGCAACCAAGTTCCAAAGCCAAAGCATAAACATATACCACATACAAAGAACACTGCCGAAAAAAAGAGCCAAAATGGAGGGGTGTTACAATATGGGTCACTGATATGGGTCACTGATATGATGCGTTGATATGATTCATTGATTAATTTGATATGGGTCTCTGATATAGTTCACTTGATAGATAAAGCACATGATATGAGTCATTGGTATGAGTCTGATTTATTGTCCTTGTGATGACCAAAAAAATAGGAGGTTTTCGACAACCTCCAGATTAGAGAGTGTTTCCCGATATGTTGGGATCGGGTAGGAGAGCTGACTCCAGCAGAGATACGGTGGATAGTTGACTGTGGGTTGGGATCTTTGTTGACTATCCCGTGAGGGATTCGAGTCAACAAGGGACTATTGACTGCATTGGCAGAGAGGTGGCACTCTGATCATAACACCTTTCATTTGCCGACTGGTGAGATGACCGTGACACCCAAGGATGTGTACAAGATTCTAGGGATTCCTGTGGTAGGTTCCCTTGTGGTTTATGACCATAAGGAGATAGGAGGGACTGAGGCACTAAGGAGGATATGCGGTGATGGGTCGATAGCATGATATTGGGTGTCGTGGGCGGATTTCAGTAGATACCCAGCCTTAGTTGCTATGTTGGGTGCATTCATTGGAGGCTTCCTTGGACCGGACCATTGGTTGAAGGGATTTTCAGTTGGTTGGGGTAGGATGCTAAAGTGGATGGTGACTCAGCCGCAGAGGTATGCCTAGGGGAGCTTCATTTTGGCTCATTTGTATCATGACTTGCATCAGGTAGTGTACAGAGGATCGACTAGTTTGGCTAGTGGTGTTACTCTGCTCCAAATCTGGGCATGGGAGCATATTGCGATTACAAGGCCAGAGTTTTCCAGGGCTAGGCCACTAGGCAGGCCGTATGTATATGCATATTCAGGTGCACTTGTCTAGCCCAAGCTGGGCAAGTTGGAGTACTAGCAGCACATGTTAGATGATGTGGATTTAGTTATATGGAGGTCGTATACAGATTGTGAGCCCTGGGACATAGATCATTTGGAGATTCCATTTGTCTATATGCCCCGATATCTGATAGGACAGACCTCGTACATTATTGAGAGATTTTTGGCCTTTCGGGTTCAAAGACAATAGATATACACGCAGGGGATGCCACAGGGCATTGCTCACTATGGGCGGCGTAAGGATGATTCTGGATGGGGACGATGTATTACAATCCAGGTGGCATATACAGAGTACTCTAGCTTATAGCCAAAGGGATGGGCATATAGGCCAGAGGTGACAAATGCAGGTATATCAGATGATTACTTAGTGTATTTCCACACACATCGATTTCCATGATTTACATGCCTAGATGAGCCAGGGCCCATTGTAGTAGCACAACAACCCGAGGTGGAGAGATGAGAGGATGTGGCCGGCAGAGAGCAGGCGATGGGTGGAGAAGAGGAGGAGGGGAGCGGAGACAAGGAGGAGGGGGACAGAGATGAGGAGGAGGGAGGTAGAGATGAGGATAGCTCAGATGATGGGGATGATGGGGGAGATGGTGGAGGAGAGGAGGAGAGGGAAGCGAGGTAGAGGTTAGACAACCTAATCAGTGCTCAGATTATATGGCGGCCTAGATCTGGTGATAGACCATGGACCATTATCAGGGTTTCCTCCTCTTCACAACAGGCATAGATAGACATGATGCAGGCCTAGGTGTAGATTGTTCAGGGTTAGCTAGATCAGGCACAAAGTTTGATAGCACAGTTGCAGGCGTAGTTTTCACAGGCACATGCTTAGGTTCCAGCACTGACACAGGTATCTCAGCTTGCCCCAGACCCATAGATAGACCAGTTGATTACGGAGAGGGATGCATTGAGACAGAGGGTAGTGGAGGCCGAGGGTGTTGTTTAGAGGCTTATGGGCACTATAGAGAGTGCATCCTTGCGAGAGGCTATTGCAGAGGGCATGGAGATGGTGAGGGAGGCAAAGTACTACCATGTCAGATATGAGGAGTTGTGTCCTCCTGAGCGTAGGGAGCCATTCCCAAAGTCTTGGAGTAGGACCAAGAGTAGGTCACGGATAGCCACACAGAGCATGGGGGTTACTGGGCCTCGATAGGATCTAGACGTAGGTACCAGTGGTAGGCCACCGTCTTCCAGACCAACTCCATTAGGGGCATCGACCAACTAGTTTATGATGTTGTGATGTAGATGTATGTCCCACATGTATATCATTTTTGGAGCATGTATTTTGATTTTGATCATATCCCATGTATCCCTCTTTGTACTTTTTAGTTTCATTGGACATTGGACATTTGTATCATATATGATGAGCAATGATATGCAGCAGCGATGAGTTTTGATGATGATGCTTTTATGAGATAATTATGTGATATGCATTTATTTCTATATGTTATGGATTTTGGTATGCATTTGAATGATTTGATGACTAACATGATATGCAAGATGATTTGATATGATGTGTTTATGATGATGATGAAAAATGATTGATGATGCATACTAATGATGTCATGCAAGTGGATGACTGGATATTTGATATGTTTTATGAAAAATGTTGTGTGGAAAATGATATGAAAATGTATGGAATGTTTGTTTTTGGATTTTCAAATGCAAGTAAATAATGATAATATGATGGAAAATGAATGTTGTGTTTATGATATGCATCATGAATTTGTAATATGAATTGATATGAAAAATGATAAGGTGATTAAAGATATGATATGAATGTAATGTGACAAATGATAAATGATATGAATAACGATATGAAGTGAAATGATTAATAATAATGAGATGTATGATAAGATGATAAATGATATGTGATGAGATGTAATGATTTGTAATGATGATGAAATGAAATGATAAAATGAAATGAAATGATAAGTGATAAGTGAAATGAAATGAAATGAATGATAATGAAATGATAAGTGATGAGTGAAATGAAATGAACGATAATGAAATGATAAATGATAAGTAAAATGAAATGAAATGAACAATAATGAAATGATAAGTGATAAGTGAAATGAAATGAAATGAAATGAACAATAATGAAATGATAAGTGATAAGTGAAATGAAATGAATGATAATGAAATGGTAAATAAGATTATAATGAAATGATAAGTGATAAGTGAAATGAAATGAAATGAATGATAATGACATGATAAGTGATGAGTGAAATGAAATGAAATGAATGATAATGAAATGATAAGTGATAAGTAAAATGAAATTAAATGAACAATAATGAAATGATAAGTGAGAAGTGAAATGAAATGAAATGAACAATAATGAAATGATAAGTGATAAGTGAAATATTTTGGATGAGCTTGTGAAAAATATGCTTTATGGATGTATGGATGGTTATGTTATGATATTATTAGACTAACAAATCTATATTATGATGATTATGCAAATGAAATAAATTAAGATACTTAGAATAATGAATATATATTATCCTAAACAACTTAAATGATGATGTGATGCATGGATTATGTTTCCTATTATGATGATGTGCAATGATTATGCAGGATGCTAATAGTTTGAGAATGCGGGATGGATGCATTGATATTTTTGTTGAATGTTGGTGTACCTTGTTAGCATGAAAGATGATAGAAGAATGAAAGGGATCAACCCTTGATTTTTAGAAAATGTAGAAGTTCAACAAGTCCATGAGTCATCGAGACATTATTAGATATGTTGATGAGTGATGATGATTTTCTTATCAAGGGATTGGGACAAAAATGATACAACTTTCCTTATGTTTGATAAAACACATAGATATGATTCATCAAGGTATGGACAACCAAGATGGTCTAGTATCTAGTGTGATGGACTTTGACTCAGAAAATAGATAGGATCACCCTTGTTCACACTCGACATATGAAAACCTTACTACGATGTACTTTTAGACACTTCAAACATCTCAAACCAAAACATAGAAAGGAAAAAATTTCCCATGTAATAGTCAACAAGCTATTCAAAATATCCTCCATACACACCTAACAAATCAAGTATTCACCAAGGTTATATTGCAAGAACATCCAACAAGCATAGCAAGCAAAATATAATGATCAATTCCCCATTCCTTTATCTCTAAATCATTTTGATAGACATCATTGAGAGGTCATTAGAATGGGCGTAATAAGATAAATCACAAGAAAAGATCAAGCAAACAAACAAGTCAATGTTCCTCATACCTCTAGCCAAGGGGATGTGTTTTGTTTAGGATAAGTATCCAAAGTGATTGCCAAAGATAATTCCCATTGTAGGGAGGATGCATCATAGGACATGTTTGTAGATGGTGAAAATTGGATAGGTTATTTGAAAGGAAGTTGATATAAGGTTGATTGACATGTTTGCTAAAAAGATCAAGAGTTTGATTTTGCATTTAAAAGTTTATTGTTTCAATTTTTATTTTACGTTTGAAGTTTTCTTTTGTTGATTGTTGTGGTTGTTTCTATTTGTTTTTCCAAAGGATGAAGGTGATGATTGATTTATTATTGATGATTGATTATTGTGTGTATGAAAATATTCCTATCATAATGAATTCAAAAAACATTCAATAAAACTTTATATCAAAGAATCTTAAAAAAAAATAAACAAACTCTTAGTGCAGCTTCTTCAAAGTCGTTTTATTGCTCCCTATCTCCAACGTTTCGTTGATTCAAATTGCTCTTAGATTTAATATGCCAAGCTCAATGAAATGGACTACTAGAGAATGAGATTTAAACTAAAATGCATATTATACTAAGATGCAAGATTATGCTCTGTTATGATAAGATTATTGCTAAGTATGATTATTGCTAGAATGCTAAAGATACAAGTGCGTAAGCGTAATTGTGTGCGTGTGTGTGTATATGTGAACAATGCTTGGATTCACACATGTATTTATAGAGTTTTTCGAGGATTTTGATTGGCTAAGTTGATTAACAATTATGATAATTCCTGATAGATCGAACGGTTGAAGATGGATAAGACTAGAGAGAAAAATAGAAGAAAACGAAAAAAATAGGATTTTTCCATTTTCGTGGAAGAGATAAGATGAGATGATAAAAAATAATCTTTTTTAGAATAAAAATGGAAATATATTGAGAAGATAAATAATGAATTATCAAATTCAATTATTTATGGGTGCATGTAGATTTTTCTTAATTAAATAAATATTTAATTAAGATTTTGAGGAAATCAGAAGATTTCATAATTAAATGAAATATTTAATCATGATTTGAAGAAATCGGAAGATCTTTAATTAAATAAAATATTTAATTAAATTTGAAGAAATGATGTGTATGAAATTAATTAAATAAATTATTTAATTAATTAGAAGAAAGTTTTAAATAGAAGAAAATAAATATTTAAATCTAATTAAAACAAAAGATTTAATTAAATTCAAAAGATGATAATTAATTTAAATAAATAAAATGTATTTATTTAATTAAATTTAATTATACATGTAGAAGACTTTAGAGAAATTAATTAAATAATAAATATTTAATTAAATGTCAGGGTTAATTAGACATGACCAATTTTATGCACATACAATTATCGTGGGTGAAGCAAATGAGATGGATATATTTTTTCAAATATTTGGATGTTTTTGACATTTGAGTAATGTTTTGAGGTTGTTTTTGGGTGTTGTGTTTTTTGAGATTTATAAATATTTTTTATGTTTTTTTTTTTTTTTGTCCCCATGATTTTTATGATTTGGATATGGATATGTGTGACAATATCAATGATCTATTTTGGGATTTTTTTGAAAACCAAATGAAGGTTGATTGATCTAATTGATGGATTGATAATGATAACATTGTTGAGATACACAACAACGCAAGGACAGTGTTAAGCAACATGAGGATTGGGAATGATATCTCAAGATGGTCATGGATTGATTGGATTGGATTGATCAAGATGGTGAAGCTCGGTTTGGAATAAAATTGGTTTAAATCATTAGAAGCAATTGATATTGATTGTTTGGATTGATGTTTGATAAAAGATAAAGCTTGATAAGGAACATCTTCTCATCAAAATGTGACATGGTCTAGTGATTTGGATTCTTGCTCAAAAATGTTTTGACCAATTTGATTTCACATTTTCTAATGTTCAGACCACCACATAAGTTGGAAGATATAGATCAAGATTTACTCCCAAAGCAAGATGTATTTTCCCCTAGTGTTTAGCAATGCATTGAATTCCATGGATGGATTCTTGGATAGATGTATGGATGGATGGATATGGATTATTTTGTGAGAAGATAAGGTGTTTGAATAAAGAATGCTTATTTGGATAATGCTTCATGGATCAAATAATGCTAGGTAGGATAGGATCAATGATAATGACCCATGTCAAGATGTGTACCATAAGCAAGTGTAAAGTGTACACCAAAATTTTATCAATATCAAGATAATTTGGAAGATGGATAAAGATATATGAAAATGGATTGGATAAGTGGTTTATTGATGAAGGAACAAAACCCGAGACACAGAAAATAACCCACAAACAAGAGAATAATTTTATTATTCAGAAAATGGAACTTCTTACATGCAGAGGATCTCAAATCCTCAAGTTCTACAACACATGCAAGCTACAGAAAGCTACAGAATAACCCTTTCACAATATGCGAGCTTGTCCCCAAAAAGTTACCCAAAAATTAGAAAACCCACCCATAAATAGAGCTCCTCATTTGTTTGGAGCCAAAACAACATTCAATTTGAGTTTAGATGGTTTGGCGCCAAAAATTTACAACATGAAGTTCAAATTTCAAAAGAGCATTTGCAATGGTATCTTCTAGAAAGTGCGCCAACTTCGTGGGGTCATAACTTTTGATCCAGACCTCCGATTCGCGAACCGTTTGAACCGTTGGAAAGGTCTCGAAGTTAAGAATGCGCTCAAAATTTGCTACGCTGATTTTGGCAAGTTTTGGGGCCATTCTGGAAGCTCTAAGTGCCTCAAATCCCACTCAGAAGATTTTCAGGTGCAAATCTGGGAAACTAAAACTGTAATATACCACTGGATGCTCCTGCATCAGACACCCAGGGTAATTTGAGAAGTGACCCTGTCACATCTCAGATGGTTGAGGAAAACCCAATCGGTCAACCGCTGCCTTAGATAGCCATGATGAATCTTCCACAGGTCGTCCTCTCCATTTCACCAGATATTCTTCATACTGTCTGTTTCTGGTACTCCTTCCCACACGACTATCCAAGATTGCCTCAATCTCCCCCCTTTCTGAAGTAGGTGCTAGAATGTCATATTGCCCTATTGCTGGTGCTTCCTCCATTCCACCTTCATGATACTTTGTCAAATCTGAAATGTTGAACACAGGGGAAATATTGATTCCATCAGGCAACTCTACCTCATATGCATTCCTTGAATCATGCTTCTTCAAAATCTTACAGGGACTGAACTTCTTCATCTTCAATTTGTTATATGTTCCCACTGGAAATATTTCTTTCCTCAAGTGGACCATCACTTCATCACCAATTTGAAACTCCTTTACCTCCTCTTCTGATCTGCCTTAGCCTTATACTGCATATTCATCTTGTTAATATTTTCTTTTACCTTCTCATGTATATCCTTGACGTGTTTTGCAAAATCTTCAGCTTCAGCACTTGTTTTCTTCTCTTGGTCCATCTTCCTCAATTCTGGAGCTGTTCTGGGGCTACTTCCATACACAATCTGGAATGGTGATCTACCAGTGCTTCTGTTGACAGAATTGTTGTAAGAAAATTCTACCTAGGGTAAGATCAAGTCCCATCCCTTAGGTTTATCTCCTACCAAACATCTTAGTAGGTTACCCAGACTCCTGTTAACAACCTTTGTCTGCCCATCTATTTGTGGATGGTGTGTAGAACTGAACTTCAACTCTGTCTTCAGCTTCTTCCACAAGGTCCTCCAAAAGTACCCCACAAATTTGGTGTCACGATCTGAAATAATACTCTTTGGCAGACCATGTAGCCTCACCACCTCTTTGAAGAACAAGTCAGCAATGTGGACTGCATCATGGGTCTTCTGACATGGAATGAAATGTGCCATCTTTGAAAACCTATCAACCACCACAAAGACTGAAACATTCCCTCGTTGTGTCCTTGGCAAACCAAGAATAAAGTCCATACTTATATCCTCCCATGGCCTCTCTAGTACAAGTAAGGGCTGATATAAGCCTATATTCTGGCTCACTCCTTTAGCCATCTGACATACCCTGCAGCTTAGTACAAACTTCTTCACATCCTGTGACAACTGAGGCCAATAATAATGCTCACTGATAATGGCAATGGTCTTATCCCGACCAAAATGTCCTGCCATTCCTCTACTATGCTTCTCCTTTATCAGGTTCTCCCTCATGGAACTCCTCGGGATACACAATTGACTTCCCTTAAATAACATGCCATCCTCGATTTGTGTCTTAGCCACC
>VDFB02024719.1:0-32328 GCA_007258455.2 Sequoia sempervirens | reverse complement strand
TATATATATATATATATATATATATATATATATATATATATATATATATATATATATATATATGCGCATATATATAAGCATTAAAAAACAAGTAGAACTTAAATTCCATTAATTATGATTAACTTATGTTATGAACCCATAAGAATTTGAACCATTTTATAACTTAGTAGTTGTATCATCTTCCCATTTATCATTCAAATTTACAATATAAGTATTATAAATGAATCAAGAAAATTAATTGATTGGTTCTCTAGTTGTTTTCTATCCTTTGGAATTAAAAAATTATTAGCAATGAATCTTCCTTTCATATTTATACACTATAAAAAGTTTAAGATGGAATTATGTGAAATGTTCTTTTAAATACACTTCTTTTAATATAGGATGATGGGAGAAAATTATATGTGATAAGTGTTTTATTATGGGTGGTAAGGTATTTAGTCTAAGGTTGTAGACATTAATGAACTTCATTTTAATTGTTTTTGATTAAATAATGTTGCATGTAATCCAAGTTTTATCACATGTTTTAGATAGTTACCTAACCTGAACAATTGTTTTCATAAATGAAGAAAAAAATTGAGTTATCTTGGTCTTAATTGTATCCATCCTAGTTTCACATTAGGTGTATAGTATGTAGGAGTTTGTGTAAGCTTGAAGCCTTCATAGTTGAAAATATGATGTCTCATCACATCTAACGCATGTTGTATTTTAAGGGAAAGAAAGAAAAAAATTGTGTTTAAGTAGTAAAAATTGTGAGGATGACAACAAGAATCTTCAAAATATTTTCTATTCAGAAGTGCATATCCATTACAACTAAATAATAGAAAACTAACAACAATGAAGTATTGTTTTGTAAAAAAAAACTAAACTTAGCAACTAGATTTTCAACTCAACCACCGATCCCAATTTATAGGCTCAAGGAGTTTTATTCACACAAGGACAAAAAAAAAAAACTAAAATGTATATGTCCACTCTCCCTCAAGAATAGGGAGAGGACTATTCTATGTAACTATAAACCATAATTGAAAAAGATAGAAGAGAACTAAAACTAAAACTTTTCCCTAATGGTTTGATAGAGACATGCTCCATGAAAACTGTCATGTCATGACTTTCCTTATCAAAGTAGACTCCCTCCTCATCTAATATTATTTGGTGATTTGGTGACTCATGGTTGACCATTTTGATGGTTTCCTTCATTAATTCATGGAATTATCATGTTTTCAAAATTTTGGATTCTCCCCTACAACTGCATGTGATCCTTTTACTATGTGTTGGCAATACAATTGTTGTGGGATACAATTCTTCTGGCTACAAAAGGTTAGTTCAATCCTAAAGCATACGCATCATTAACAACCATGAATTAAGCATAGAATCATACAAAATTTCATGAATATTCACACATCCACACATACAAGTACCATCATACCCTAATTATATTTCCACATACTAAATTTTGGTTTAAGATGTATGAAAGATAAAATATGTATAAGTTTCAGGATTGTCTATGAACTTAGTAGATTGAAATACTAAAACTCACAAACATAATGGAAGAATACTAGCTATTATCTTGACCCATCATTTCCCCTAACTAAAGTATTTTCTTGTCCTCAAGCAACTTTTTAAGGTCAGAGGTTATACTTTTGAGCTATTTCCCTAAAATCTATTATAATATCAACTCCCTTTTCCTATCTTAGATAGTAGCCTTTTTGACATGAAAGCTTTGTCAACCTTATATTCTCTATTGCTTCATCTTCCCCATATTTCTTCCTTGTCCAATGTGGCACTAGAAAGAGGAGAATAGGTGGATTAAAGGTGAGTGGAAACCATTTAAGTCCATTATCCCTCGAAATGTATGTGTACTTACAAGATCTTTAAACAATGGCTACAAAATTATACAAGGAGTGTGATTCCTTTTTCTTCAATTCAGGGGTTAGCTCTTCCCATCTCTTCTACACAAACTTGAAGGCTTGATTAATAGGTCATGTAGCTAGTTACATCATCCTCATATAATCATGTTCTTGAATACTCGTTATCTTTCTCCCCACACCTTTGTAATCCAAAATCTCTAACCACTTATCTACGACTGCACTGGGATTCACTAATTCTTTTCCAAGCTACAAATTAATAGATTTTATTTTTCATTGTATTCTTATAAAAAAAATTCCCTTTTTTGTTCATTTCTAATGTATGATGCCAAAGTTTTGATTTGTAGGTCTCCCACAAACATCAATGGATTCCATTTAGTCTCATATGAGAAAACAAAGTTATGCAAGTAGAACTCACATAACTGGTCTTGCATGTTTGGTGTATAATCAAAGAAAGTATCTAAAAATACAAACTTTCTATGCATAGAAATTGGCATATCACTAATCAACTAGTTGAACTAAAAGCACAAATATTTTTCCTACAGAAACAATACATAAAACCTTTTAGGTGGTTTACATTTTAGCAACTATGTTGTTTTATTTTCCATCATCTAAATTTTTACTTTAAGCTTTTTCATGTTTGTCTCTTGTTGTTCAAGTTCCCTAGTGTGATTGGATATTAATTCAAGATTTTTTATTTCTCCCAATCCTTCTTCCTTTGAGAGAAATTTTGTGTTCTTTTTCATAATTCAACACCCAAGGATACCACAGTTGGCCTAGTGGGGGTTTTGACCTAAGGAATTGGGCCTTGAGATATTGGTTGTTTCATGCTTCAACCATAGAAAGTTGTGAAAGTGCCTCCAATTTACACTCATGCTCAAACTTATAAAACTTCTCCTCAAATTCCTTGATCCTAGAATCTTGCTCACTTTCCTCTTGTTGATATGTTTTTAACAATTCTTTCAATTGTTTTATTTGTTACATTCCTTCCTACAACTCTTTTCTTATATTCCTTCGTTCAATAAAATTTTCTTTATATTTTTCTAGAAATTGTTCATCCCCTACTACACTTGTGTATTTACAACCCTCTAAATCAATGATTTTTGGGGATCTCCTCAATATTTTTGTCACAAAAACATCCTTTGAACCAAATTTAGAGTTACTTGTATAGTACCAAGACTATGCAATTACTGTATTTACATTTCCAAGGGAATTCCCCTCTAATTCTTTATTTGTCTCCACCATTACAACATCCCCTTCTTGATTTTTGATTGATCCTCTCATGGCCCCTTTTCTCTTTAGGTGATGTGATCACCTCTTGGGTTGTATGGGTCTCTTCTGCCCTTTTGTAGGTGCAGAAGAAGAGGCTCCACTTTTCATTTTCTTGCCTTTTTGTCATTTTCTCAAAATAGGGGTTTCTTGTTTGTCCTATGTTGCAGGTTTCTCAACAAAGGCTAAAAGTTGTGTTTCCTACAAGCTTTGTTCCTTTGGCTCTCCCATGACGTGGGTAGGTGATGCAACAAGGGATCTAGAGAGCACTTCCCTTTCTGTAATAACAATTTCTTCCATTATTTTTAGAACAGTAAGTTCTTCAAGTATACTATTGATATTGTTACAATTAAGAAAAACCTCCCAAGAAAAATTTGGAAATCGATTCCTAAGACTCCTCTTTATCAATAGTGTAACCAAACATAAATGAGACAATTTTGTATTATTTCTTTTCCTCTTGTACTCATGAAATTATCTTTAACATATTATACAAGAAATTAGGGACATTCACATGCCTACCATGGCAAAGATGACTCAACAATTTAAAATGAACTGTGTATAACAAAGATTTTCTACCATCAAATGTCAAATACTTAACTACATCTGAAGCAACTAAAGCCCAAATCCAGGTTAAAGATAATCATTTAGTACCTTGAGAAGAGGAATCCATGTTTTCTCCTTGTTATCTGAATTCATCCCTTGCAGCAATAACATTTTCCTTAACTAAAAACTCTTCTCCTATCCTTAGCAATCCAGATACTTTAGCTATACTAGCTTCTAAAGCATCTACCCTTAAGTCCCCAACAATTGCTTCATCATTTTGTAATGTGGTTGCAAACTATTGGTCCATAAACTCATTAAACTCTATGAGCTTCAAAAAATATTCTAACCAAACAAATTGCTAGGAAATGAGAAAAAATAGCTTGTCCTCCAACAAAGAATCATGTATTGTTGGTTCTATGTGTATTATATCTCCTCCCATGGTATTTCTTTAGTAATTAGACTCCTTAATTCTACCATGTTCTTGTTCATTTTTTATCTACCACTCAAACTACACCACTTCCACTATATATATTGTAACCTCTTGATTCATCTTCCCCAATCCCTTTTCTCTCCTCTAAGCTTGTGTCTTTTGAAAATGAAGGAAAATAAAATGGAAAAAATCTTTTGTAGAGATTTCTTGAGAGAGTTTTTGAAATTCAAGAAAAAGAAGAATACCCTTGCCCCAACTAAGATACTAAGTGTCCTCACTTAGTAAGTATGGTTTTGGTGAAGGGTTAAATAAAAAATAGTGGAAAATCAATTAATATATGTAGCATGCACGAATGAATGTATAAACATGCATAAAATCAATAATCAACTATGTTAATTATGATAAGTTAATTTGTAGTGTACCTATAGGGATTTGTTGAAGTGAAACTCAACTCATGTGAAGTAACTGATGATTTCCTATAGCATGATTTGAAGTAACTTGTCATGATTGCAATGAATTTTGTGCAATGGTAATTTGAAATGAATCATAGCATATATGTAACACATGGAAAATGATAGAATAGAAAGGTTGCAAAATGTATAGAATAGGTGATGTGAGATTAATTGCATGGGACAATATAATGGATAAAGGTGGTGAGATTACTATGTGTGAATGGATGTAAGAAGTTGTATTGAATGGAAATGGAATATGTATGGTTGCATGTATAAAAGAATAGGTTATGAAATGATATATATTCATTTAATATAGATGGTAATATGAATGACTTGTAGCCAAGTGCTACACACTCATGTTGTAATAGGTCCCTTCTATAAAATTGTCGCCTGGAGGTGTGATGTTACAAGTCCCTATTGCTTTTGTGATTGTCTCAAAAAATGAATATTGTCGATTGTCACTTGTATAGTGTGTGCACATGAAATATGTGATAAAATTATACTTGTGAAACATCAGTGGGCAAGTTGTGTAGCTTGTCTACTGATTCATTTGTAGAACTGGTTGTCTTTGTTGCTAAATTTTCAATTGTAGGTTCAAATTTTTGTTGTAATGTAATAAGGAATTCATCCTTCTATAATGGATTTTTATAAAGCTTAAATGTGTGTCTATTGACTAGAAATGGGAACCTTACTTCATCAATTGTTTGTAACTACATTTCTCCATTAGGAAATACTTGCTTTATCTCATATGGCCCAAGCCATCTGGTTTGTAATTTCACTTTGCAATATTTATATCTGGAGTCATAAAGTAAATCCCAATCACCTATACTAAATTTCTTTGTCTTAATAAACTGATATGCCAATGGATTCTTTTATTTTGGAAAACTTCAATTTGGTGTATGCCTTCCATTCTGATTTCATCTAGGGAATTCAAGTTATGCAATATCTCTTGTTTTGTTTCTAACAAATCCATGTCCATTGTGACTATTGTCCTCAATGTTTTATACTCAAATTCTATAGGAAGTAATAATTTCTTTCTATACACTAGTTAATATGGTGTAAATCTTGTTGTGGTATTCCAAGTTTTTTTTTAAGCACAAACTACCTCGAGAAATTTGGATGCCTTGTCTTTCCTATGAATTTGCACTATCTTTGTGAGAATTTTTTCAATTTCCTTATTAGTGACTTCCACTTGACCATTGTATTGAGGGTGGTAAGGTGTGGACATCCTATGTCTAATTTCATACTCTTGAACCAATTTTGTGATCAACTTTGATTGAAACTAGGATCCTTGGTCTATGACAATCTCTCCTGGAACCCCATATCTTGTCAATATGTCTTCATAGAGAAACTTTGCCACATTCCCATCTCTTTCAAACTATAAATCCTTAACCTCCATCCACTTTGTAATTTAATTTTTGTAAACTAGTATGTACTCTTTGTTGTTTGATGTTGGTAAAATTGGGCCAATAAAGTCTAGTCTCCATTTGTCAAATGGTGCTATTTCCAACTATAGCTACAATGGCATTTCATCTATTTTTGTTGGTCTTCCCATTCTCTGGAATCTATCACAATACATAGTTTACTTCACTGCATCTTTATGAAGAGTTGTAAAATAATAGCTAGTATTCATAAGTTTAAGAGTTTTCCTCTTTTTTGTAAAGTTTCCCCCACAAGGTTCATCATGGCATGCTCTGAGGATGTCATATACTCCATATTCTTGGATGTGTCTTATCATTATGTTGTCTAGGCTTGTGTAGAATAAGTATACATATATCTATGAGTAGGGAAAACTCTTGTGAACTAACTGACTATTTTCTCTTGGTGAGAAATAGGGTGATGTGTTTCCTTCTACAAGATAGTTGGCAACATCTGCATACCAAGGTGTATGCAGAGATGGAGAAAATAAATGTTCATCTGGGAATGATTCATCAACAACATCTTCTAATTTGGTTGGTAGTCTAGATAGAAAATCTACCACTAAATTTTCATTACTTGGATTATCCATAATGGTATGTTAAATCCTTGAAGTAGCAGTAACCACCTGACAAGTTGGCCACCAACCAATGGTTTGTTTATGAGATACCTCATTGTTGTATGGTCAATGTGTCTAAACACTAAATACCCTATAATATAATGTCTGAATCTATTTATTGTATAAACTACTGCTGAAATATCCTTCTCTATCACTATATAATTGATTTTTTCCCCTTATACATTTTTTCTAATGTAATATATGGCATACACTTTGTTTCCTTCCTTCTATCCAATCACAAATCCTATAACAAAATCAAAAGAATTTGTATGGATATGGAAAGATAAGCTCCAATTTGGTTCTCTCAATGCAAGGGTTTTGGTTAATGGTTCCTCTAGTGATTCAAAGTAATGTTGACAAGCAATTTTCCATTCAAATTCTACATCTTTTGACAGTAAAACAAATAGTGGGGCTGCAAGTTTGCTAAATTATTAGATGAATCTCACATAATACCCAAACATGTCCTAGGAAACTTCTAACATCTTTTTATCTTTGAGGCACACGGAGTGTTGATATCACCTCAATTTTGTTGGGTTCTACTTGAATTCCTTCAATTGAAACAAAATGTCCTAATATAATCCCCTCAGTCATCATCATGTAGCATTTCTCATTACTCAAGGATAGGATATTTTCTTGACACCTCTTTACTACCTTCTCCAAATTTTCAAGTGCTTTATCATAGGCATTCCCACAATTTTTGAAACCACCCATGTAAACCTCCATGGAATCATGTGAAAAGTCTAAAAATATGCTCAGTACTACCCTTTGGAAGGTGGCTAGTGTATTGCATATCCCAAATGGCAAGACATAATAAGTATATGTACCCAAGGGTATGTGAAATTTTTCTTGTCTTGGTCTTTTGGGGCTATCTTAATTTGATTGTATCCACTAAATCCATCCAAAAGGGAAAAATACTTCTTACCTGCTAATGAATCAAGTACTTGGTCAAGGAATGGGAGTGGAAAATGGTTCTTCCTAGTTGCAACATTCAACTCATGGTAGTCTACACACACTCTCCATTCCCCTCCCTTCTTAGGAACAATTACTAGGGGTGACACCCACTAACTAGAGATGGGATAGATAAATCCTACATCAAGCATTTTTTGTAATTATGATTTAACAATATCACAAACTATAGGGTTCATCCTCCTTCGGGGTTTTCTAACCAATTTGAAACCATCATTGATGTAAATCCTATGTATCCATAATGTTGGGTCTATCCCCTTCATGTCATGTTAATCCCATGCAAAGTTTATTGTGTGTGCTTACATCACATTCATCAGTGAGGTATGTTGTATATCAGTCAATTAATTATTAATATTTAATGTTTTACCCAACATTATCTCTAAAGTCAAGGATGTTGTTTGAACAAAGGAAATGTCAAGTCCTGCTATGTTTATAACATATTGGTGTGGTAACAAAGTGTGGAAATTTTGGGAAACTGGCTTAGATGAATTGGTAGGGATCATATTTTGCATAGGATCCTACATACATGTTAGACAATCATGATGTTGTGGGTCCCTACCATAGTTCTTTTGCATGATGTTTGTTATCACATCATCTTCATCTTGGTTTTACAACAAGGGGTTGTGTTCAATATTCATTAAGGCTTGTAAGGATTATTGATCTTCCTCATCTAGGGAAATACAAATGGTTTGTTCTAGGTTTGCATGTGGCTAGGCTAGTGGATAAAGGACTAATTTCTTAGTCACATTTCCATTGGAAATTATTATATTCCTAAACCTTCAACCTATGAATGCACATGTTGTTTCCAACCAAGGTCTTCCTAATATGAGGGGATAGCCTACAAGATTAGATTTAGGTTACAATACCATAAATTCTATAGGGTACTCTCATGAATCTAATGTTATCACCAAGCCTTCAATGATACCTTCAAGTTTAACTGTGGACCTATCTACCAAATGTAGAACAATAGGTGTAGGTATGATTTCTATTAACTATAATAGCTTCATGGTATCTTTGATCATTACATTAATATCTGATCCTAAGTCAATTAAGGTGTTCTTAATGAGAGTGCCATTTATTTTAACATCAACTAGAGGGCTCCCAAGATCCGTATACTTGGGCATAGTTGTGTTTCCCAACATAATGTCTACAAGTTGTATTAAGACATGTATAGTTTGAGGGTCTTTTTGCTTCCTACCTATATTTTTGAGGCATATCTCTCTCACCATTATAATATAAATAGGAACTTCCTTAATGTCTAGGATAAGGGTTATTTTGATGCAAACATTCTTGAGCTATCCCAATAGATCAACTTCAGCTTGTGCTTGATTTCTTTAAACTATTAATATCTCAAGGAATGGAGGCTTTGGACTTAGATTGGTTGGATTAACCTAATTTGGCTTAGGTTCCTTAGGTTTGTGTGTCCAATTTCTTTGCTAGGAGTTCCTCATCAATCAATTTAGTGATTTAAGGAGATGAAGGCCTAGCCAACATTTTCCTTGATTTGAGGTGTACATCACTCAACTCAACCCCATAAGTAGGGTATTGAATAACTTTGTTAGCATAAGCTTGTTGAAAAAGCTTGTTACTGGGGTTAGGTGCAAGTTGTACTAGCATTTGAGGTTCTCAAGGTGGTTGTGGTGTTGGATTTATTAGGTTGACATAATGGCTTACTGTTGTGGCTACAAGGATTGTTATGGCTACTAATAATTCATGTTTTGATTTTGTCACTACTGACTTCTTTACCACTAAGGTTGCCATTGGTTTTATTGGGGTGGACATTGAGAATTATAATTAGATCCTAGGTAATTTTGTGGTGGCCACATGTTCTTTTATTTTTTATTACAATTAGATTGAAGCATTGACCATTGTTGCTTTTGCATATTGGCCCAAGAATGGGTTCCAAATAGGAAAATTTGTATTGTTACTAGGAAATGACGTGTTATAATTCAAAAGGTCTTGGGTCATACCTTTGCTTAGCTACTGGGGTTTCCTTTGAGCTATGTAAAATACTTGTCCATATTCACCTTCCAATGCATGAAATTCTAATGTCCCTTGCTTATTTTCAAAGATACTTGTCACCTTCTTACACTTACAATTAGTCTTTCTCTATCTACAATGTGGGCAATATTCTGTAAGGGTTGCTTCTGCCTCTTCTTGCTTATTTTTCACATGGAGGGTGTATAATTGTCTAGCCAAGTGGTTGATCATATCCTCTTTCATATTTGCTAGAATATTTCTTAGCTCCATTCTAGAGACTCCATTAGGTGAATTGTTGATGGAATCTCTCTTGTCTCCTCTAAACTTCTTCATAAAATACCTTGAATAGTTCTTTCATGCTTTGCATATTTCCTCAAATGGTTCCTATGAGGTATCCCCTACCCCAACGAGGTTAAGTGCATCCATGCAATCCTCATTAATCCCTCTCAAGAATATCAACTTTAAGGATTCATCAAAGAGTATATTTTGGTGGGTTTTATTAAGGAAAAACTAGAACCTCTCCATATAGTCTTCCAAGGATTCATCTTCCTTTTGTGGCATCCTAAAGATGTCATCCCTCTTTTTGTCTATGCCTTTGTAGTAATCCTAGTACTTTTCTAGGAACTCTTTCTTCATGGTATTCCAATTTGGAAAATCTCTTCCCAAACCCATAAACCATCTTAGAGCAGCATCCTTTAGTGTTGTTGGAAAAAATTTAAGCCTTTGTGCATTTGTGGTATAATCATAACTTCTACATAGCACATAAAAATAAAAAAGGAAGGTATCTAGATCCTTTGTGACCAACCCATAAAAGATAGGTAATGTTGAAGGAGGTATGTTCTTCAAATAAATTACCCTCTCCTAGTTGGAAATGGGGAACTTAAATGTTACATGCTTTGGTGGGTCTTCAATTGCAACATCAACCATGACATTAATGTGTGTGTCAGAATTTCCCTTTATGTCTAGTGTGGAAACTAGTGTCAAGGATGACTCTTCTTCAAGACTACCCTTTCTTTATTCAATTTTTCCACCAATATCATCCATAACTTCATGTGATGTGAGCATAAATCTTCCCAAAGTTTCTTTTTTCCTCCACATGCAATGATTATGACTCTTTGGATCAATGGTTCCTGCACATTGTTAGTAAATAATTTTTGTATTGATGACTAAAACCTAATTTCCCTAATGCTAAAATCAAAACACTAAATTATGAAATCTTTAAATTACATAGGATAATCCTAAATTTATCACCATCCTTGAAAATGATTCCAAAAATGTAATTCCTTTATAATTTTCAATCAACTTAGTGTTTATGAGTGGACACACAATTTAGATGATAGGTTCCTAACTGAATAGTTCACCGAACCCTCACAAAGGCTTCATTTAATTATCAACTAGGACTTATAAGATTTTGATGATGCTAGCACTATTTGTGTATTCATTTCCACTCTAATTGAACTATATTAGTGAGCACAGGTGGTTTACACTTGTACAAGAAATAGTAAATGTTGGAAAAGGAAAATAAAGTGTTAAATTTCAAAACAAAAGAAATAACATGATATGTTGCTTATGTTATGGGTACCTTCAAATTAATACTATAACTGCTAATTAGTAAGACTGAACTTTACAACTAATTGATACTATTGACTTTTGACTCCTAATTTCTTAACTTCTCTAGAGATTGACTCAACGTGTTGTTGCAAAATGCAATTCATGCTACAAAATATCATTTATGGAATTCACATACATACAAGTGAGAATTCAAATAAATAGATACAAAAATGAGCATATAATCTAGTACAAAAATCAAGATGGGTTGAAAATATCTCGAGTGTCCCTTGCTCGAGTTGTTGTGCCCATAGGAAATGTCAACTATGCACTACTGATCAACAAATCACAATAGTAAACTAAAACTCCTTTATTGTATAAAACCTAAATTCTCATAGTTTGACAAGAATCTTCAAAATACTTTCCATTTATAAGTACATATATATTACAACTAAATAACAAAAAACTAACAACAATGAAGTATTGTCTAGTAAAACAAAAACTAGAACTTAGCAACTAGCAACTAGATTTGCTCCTCAACCACCAATCCCAATATATAGGCTTGGGAGGAGTCTTATTCACACAAGGACTAAAAATAGAACTTAAATGCATACACCCACTCTCCCTCAAGAATAGGGAGAGGACTAGTCTATGTAATTGAAAACCATAATGGAAAAAGACAAAAGAAGATAAGTAAAACTAAAACTCTACCCTAATGGTTTGATAGAGATGTGCTCCATGATAACTATCACATCATGGATTTCCTTGTCAAAGTAGACTCCTTCCTCCTATCATCCTATTTGGTGATTTGGTGACTCATGGTTGACCATTTTAATAGTTTCATTTATTACTTCTAGGAAATATCATGTTTTCAACATTTTGGATTCTCCCTTGTAACTACCTATGATCATTTTTCTATGGGCTAGCAATCCAGTTGTTGTGGGCTACAGTTCTTCTAGCTACAAAAGATTAGTTCAATACTAAAGCATACACATCATTAACAACCATGAATTAAGCATAGAATCATACTGAATTTCATGAATATTTACACATCCACACATACAAGTGCCATCATACCATAATTATATTCCTAATATTAAAGTTTGGTTTAAGATGAATGCAAGATATAAAAGATGTATAAGTTTCAAGACTTCCTATGAACTTAGCAGACTGAAATGCTAAAAGACAAATATAATGGAAGAAAACTAGTTATTATCTAGACCCATCATCAATGGACATATTTTTCTTCCACACCTCATGGCACCAAATTGACTACACCAACATATCAAGTTACGTTGGTTAATTCTAGTGGAGGCACAATTTCATTCCCCAAGTATCTTGATTCTTCTAGGATACATTTCACTAAGATAGTCTCTTGAGTGTCATAAAAGAAAAAAGTTATCAAACTTTGACATAGAAATTCTCAAAATCTATGGCACCTAGGAATATAATTTTTTATACCTATAAGCAGAAATCTATTCCCTTTATAATAGTGTATCTCAATTTTTGTCAACTCCAAACTATTTCATTGTTCCAATAAGGATTAAATTCTTGAAAAACACCTCTTTTTGGAGAAGTGCAAGGGTTCTAATAGCCATATTTTTTCTTACACACCTTGTGGGACTAAACCAACAATACCAACATGCCAGGGTGGGCCAATGAATTCTATTAGAGGCATCATTTAATTCATCAAGTCTCCCAGTCCTTTCAAGTTACATTGTTTCAAGATAGTCTCTTGAGACTCTAAGAGAAATTGATTCAACCAAGTCTTCCACAAGTTGTCTAGTCATAATGAAGATAATTTCTTATGCAACATTAAAAAGTGTACAAAAAGGGAATATGATTTATCTTGTAGATAACTAATAGATGGTTCTTACCTATAATTTGATCATCATATGTATACATAAATTAAAATAATGAAATTGAAGATTAATTTATTCAAATTAACTAATGTTTGCTTATACATGTTTCCTATGCACTCATTGTACACACCAAACCACATGGAAATATGATAGAATCATATGGAAATAATAAATATGATAAAATATATAATCATTATTGATCATCATATATAATTTAAAATTTAATATAAATAATATCATGAAAATTTTGTATAATGTATAAATGATGCCATGAATACAATTAATGTATAAACAAAGTCATATAGGCATGTAATGGTATACATTGGTAAAAAAATAATATGTACAACAAAACCATATAGGCATACAATGTTATACATTGGTAAAACAAAAATGTATGTACAACAAATCCATATAGGCATACAATGTTATACATCAATTAATCTACAATGCATATCCAACTAAGCCATATAGGCATACAACAATATGTCATAACATAGATAGTCCTAAGGAGTGACATAAAATAGTTGATGACTCTTTGTTTAATGAGTATATGAAGAAGTGATTGGTAGTTATTTCTTTCTAATTTGTTGATTGGAACTCTTCTCATAACCTTTTTGCATCTCCACCTATTAATACAATAAATTCATATACAAATTAATATAGAAACCATGAAATATACAATGACATAAGTGAATATTTACTTACTACAAGATAATAATTGTCCTCAATAATTTTCTACTTGTCTTGATCTATCTAAGGGGTAAGTGCAAACTAGAGTTGTAACCCCCTATAACAAGAATGAAGAAAAAAAATAGACTAAAGATGAATTATCATTTAAATTTATACTACATGATGTGAGATAAAACAAATACAAAATAAAAAATTTGCATTGGTTCATACCTCTATCAAAGGTATTGAAGAAAAAAGTGTTGCAATAATTCCCACCTCCATTATGTCATGAATATCAAGAGGATTGTAAACTAATGTTATCAACTAAAAATAGAGCAACATTTTTTGACCAAAATATACATAACATTATTTGCATACATAATGATTAAAAATAGTAAATCTTACCTTAGTGAAAGTTGACATATAATCACTTCCACAAATAGGTTTTGATGTTGTAGGTCCAACATCCACTTGTTCATTGCCAAATGTGAAGTTTAAGATTATCATTGATATATGAATAAAAGAACTTCCATGTAGTATATTTACTGTTTTGTTGCAAATTACATACCTATGGACTTCATATGGCCACATAATCAAGAGTTGAAGGGCCAAAAAAAATAGGATGACCACTCTAACCCTATAATTTCATATTATATATAATTATTTGAATTATTTTTATTTATAATGGATTAATATAGTTAATATTATATTTCAAAAGGAAATAATAAATTACAAAACCTTATTAAAATTACATGTCAATAAATGTCAAAGACTTGTCATATAAAATAATTCATCCATCAACACCATTTTATCTAATTTAGATGTATCTTTCTCCTAGCCTTATGCAACATACTCCTCAAACTATGGAACATCCTCTCCAGTGTGTGTATCCTAATAATCCTCAAACCCATAATCACAGATAGATCCACAAGAATAACAAAGGTTTAGTGACCATTGACACCTGGGAGCCTCAACCTTATCACCTTATGAAAGAGGCCTACCATGCTATAATAAGGTCTATGTGAGGGAACTAATAGAATGTAAGGTCTCAACCTCCACACTCTACTTCACAATGGATCATAATATGTTGAATAGATGGCCCAGCTAGGGGTATCAATGATTGGTCCTACAGATGACATGCCCCAACCCTATCCTTTATAGAGCCTTTTTCTCTATCATGGAAATCACACATATCAAAATAGTTTATAATTTAATTAAATACAAACTCATAATAGAGTTTCCTCAAGAAATATTATGACACCTTGTTATTGTTACATGGGGAATGATCAAAAACCATCCACCACCTATCTAAAAAATTATCTCTTATTCCTTGGTGTTGGTATCAATAAATAGGTAATATTTTTCAACTTCCATACATGGGTGCATTGGTTCTCAAATAAAAAAATGCACACAAATTGGTATTCACTTTTTTTATCTTTAATTTTTTTAAATAATATTTTTTAGAATAAAATTGTCATGGATTATCCATATGAATTGACCATGTTCTTAGTTTTCCACTAATAGAATCTATGTGAGATATAATAGATTCTAAATATGTGGCAAGAGCTCTTTGATGTATGCTCTTTGCATTAAATTTTTTAGCATTTTAACCAATGTTTGAAGTTAATTTTTATTTACTTCAATTTTCCCTAATATATTTTCTTGTGTCTCACAAGGATGGTGGGGAATGGATGGAGGGGTTTGAAGAGGATTAGATTGTGTCTACTCTTCAATAATATTTACCTCATTCACTTGGTGTAGAAAAATATAGTTTGGAGGAGTTGAAATATTTTTAAAAAATGAATAAAAATTGTTGTGTGTATAATTTAAACCACTAAAAAATATATTACCTTGTCAGCCTTGTAGACATCATGGGAAAATCATGGTGGGGTTGAAATCACTCCTACAACTTCAAAATTAGCTCCAATGGCTCATAAATGTGGTCATGTTATTCCTCTATCACATTTGGGTGTTGGGGAGAAATGACTCAGGATAAAATAGGCTTGGCCTACTATCTTTTTTTTGTTTTTATGGGTAAAAAAATGTGAGCTTGTTATAGCACAAAACACACTTGTTTTATATTTAAAATGCACTAAAAAATGGTTTTGGCCACCTTTTCATCCCCATCTTTATTTACATGCCCCTACAAAAAGAGTTTATTTCAAATTATTGTATAACTTCATTCAATGGGCTTCATTTTTTTTCTAATAAAGTAAATTGCATACATCCTTCATTATTCTTCTTTATGTCCTAAGACATCTCCTATGACATCACTGAAGAATCTATATAAATATAAAAATGTAAGCTCCAATTAGGACTATATAGAACTAGAGTAGAGGTCAATTTTTCCTTAATAAAGCTAAATGATTGTTGCCACTTTTCAGTCTAGTGAATGCACTATCCTTATGAAAAGGGGAGAACATTGATGCTGCAATTTTCTTAAAGTTTTCTATAAATTGTTTATAATATCCTACATGACCAATAAAACTTGTCACATTTATGTGTCCTAGTAGACATAGCTATTGTATAATTTCAATATTTTTAGGATCTACTTTGATACCTTTAGTAGAAATTTGATATCCTAGATATTGATGGCCAAATTGAAACAACATAGGCAAGACTATAAAAAACCTTACCTCTCTTGAAAAAGACATCTCATCATGAAATCAGTCACCTTCCAAGGTCTTGGGAGTTAGTTCACAACTATGTTGAGTAACTTAGTGTTCTAAATGGATGAAAATTTTGAGGGGTTTACTAGTCTATGATAGATATGATAGAAAATTGGGGAGTATTTAAAACTAAAACTATACTAATAGTAAAGTTCAAATAAAAAAAAAGATAGTGCAAAGTTTATCAGAGAAAGCATAAATGGATATCTATCCTATCAATTGGACATGCAATTCTTTAAGGAAAACTTTTAGAGAAACTAATGAATGAACCAATTTGCAATGTTTACACAATCACATCCATTCATAGTGCAATATTAATAACATATATCATTCCATTCAACAAATTTAAACTCATTGCATCACATTTTTCCTATATTTTTTATCCCAACAATGAATAATAGATTAATAGTAGTAAAGATAAATACTGTTCATAGTGATGTTCCAAAGATAGCTTTAAATCTAGTTCCTTCTATTATTTTTGAGATAAATAAGAAATAGTTACAACTCCAACAAGCTTCAGTGGTGTATAGAAAATCTTCATCTTTAGATTCACTTACTAAACTAAGAAATTAAAAAATTTAACTTACTGTAGAAAATCAGAAATTATTTCTAGCCTAAGGACTACAAATCATACTTCAATTTTCTGACCTTTACAAAGAGGAAGTTTTTGTAATTTATGCAATTTTATAATTAATTTTCCCTCCAAAACTAAGAGACATGTAGCCAAAAATTTGGCACCCAAAATGGAGATCCACAAAAATAGGGGTGTGTTCATAAAGTAGCAATTAATATTTTGGCAACTGATTTTTCCAAAAGTAGGTGCCCAGTATCTGCTTTTAATTATCCACTCTTTTAGCCCAACTTTTACATTTCCTATCTTGTAGGAGCCTCCAAAACAACATCTTTGGTGTTGAATCAATCAAAACAACACATTCCCCTTTTTCAAAATTCAAACCTTAACCTATTTTATGTTGCTTATGCTCTTCAAAAGTAGCTAATACCTACGTTATAACTTCTTCATCCAGTCCATTGACCCAATCAAGCCTAAATTTTATCTTTTCAAAAATAGTGGTGATTGTTGCTATGGTGTTCTTAAATTGTTGAATATCACCTTTCACAAACCTTACATCATATTTAATATTCATCAATTTATCCAACACGATTTCCTCATCACCATTTTCTAAATTAATCTCTTCCTATAGCTTACTATTTCAAGAATCATTGATAGCTTGCTAAGTGTATAACTTATGCTTGTTAACGAATTCACATAAAACTTGACATGATGCTTCAATGTTGGTATGTTGCAATAAATCTACTCTTGAATCCTCTTGACTTGATAACAATTGCTTGATAATGATCTTGTTTCCAAAATTGCCTCTTAGATTTGAAATGATGAAATGACTAGGTATTTATATGAAATTAATATAATTTCCTAAAAATTAAATCTCGATAGCTGACATTTGACATTTGAAATTCAAATAATAAAATGCCAACTCTGACATATTAAATATTGGAGGAAAAATAGGGGACTAAGTCACTAAGGGAAACTTTTTCCTAGCCCTATTTTGTGAGATGTAAAGTGTCAGGAACAAAATATTAAGTGTTTTCATAGGTTTTATAAATGGGTTTTCTTGATAAATGTCCAAATGGGCCATGGAATGCATAATTTAGGACATTCAATGTATAATTAGGTCCATGCACTTAGGAGGGAGCAAAATCTAGTGTTAAATTGTCATGGGTGACAATTTACAATGCTACACTTACTATTATGCTTCATTTAAAAATTGGAAAACTAGTTCATATTGTCACAAAACATTCAAAAAACAATTGCATAGTCATTCTTTCCTTGAATTATTGTAACATAGAAAAATAAAACAATTATGGTTAATTATTTCATTCATCTCTTGGTAGACACATAAAATAGAAAAAAATCAAAATGAAAACGTAGTTTTCATTCAATTAGTTAGTGGTGCAGGAGCACCATGACAACCTCATGATTCTATGATGAAATTTTTGAAATGATGATCAATTTTGTTGTTTCACATTGTTCAATGGTTATTTGATTCATTTTTCCATGCAATAGAGTCATTAGGAGGCCATTATTTCATAAAATGTAAAAAAAGAAGTCAATGTATTCAAAGGTTGTCACAAATATGTAAAAAAATTGTAAAGTTGCAAAAATAAAGCAACATATGGAATATGAAAGATCACATTGGTTTTTGGTGTTGGTGGGTAGTTAGAGAGTTGTTAGAATTTCAAAGGTCATTTGTATGCCTTTAAAAAGGCTCTTTGTACGTTTAGAAGCTTGTGGGTGATTGCACAATTGAATTTGAAGGAATAAAGGCAGTGTTTATGCATTTTTTTCTACAAAAAATTATTGTTTCAGGCCTTGGTACGACCCTATATGGCCATGAATGGGTGTCTAAATGATTGTAAGTGTTATATTATTCAATCACCTTCCATTTTCACTTTGTTTCATGTAAATTGGTGAAATTTTGTGAGAGATATTGAGTTTTTCCTAAAAATAGTTAAACCCTAATTTAGGGTAACTAGAGATTGAAGAATTTGTGTTTCTCTTAATTCAAATGTGGAAAAATCCTAATTTTTGGTGGAAGGTGTCCTCATAACATCTACTCTCTTATTCTTAAAATTTTCAAACCAAAGAATGAAGATAAACGTGTGAGAGATTGAAGAATAGGACTGTAAATCTGGAAAAATAGAGTTTAAGAGGGCTAACATTTAGGGATTGAGAAAATACCTTGGTAAATGGACTTTAGGCGTTTCTAAAAGCATATGTTGATTTAATTTAACATGTTTTAATTTTTGGATAGGAGAAATTGATTTTGGATATGGTTTATTCAATAAGCCCTAAGTCAGCTACAGTGGAAGAAAACTAGTAATTCTAGAATACAGTGGGGTTTTGGGCATTTTTGATCTTGGTTTTGAGACTTTTATTAGTGTTATGGGTTTTGAAAAGTGCTTAGATGTATAATGAGTCCATTTCAAGATTTTTATTTGGTATTGGATTCTATTTAATAACTGTTCAATCAAGACAATATTGTTACAATCCAATTTTGGAATCAACAAATGAGGGTCTTGGGTAGGTGTTTGAGAAAATTGTCTTGAATACAGGATTGGGAATGTTCTAAGTTTGTTTTACAGACATATTTAGGTGTGTTGGAGCTATTAGTGAATGAATTTTGGCTTGGAAAGGTGAAGTTGATTGTTTGTGTGGTCTAGAAGGACCTAAATGCTGAAATAAGGACATTCATAATAAAATGGTAAAAATGTGAATGGGCAGACTAAGTAAATTGTTTGTTTTTTATTAAGTTGAGATTACTAAAGTGTTTGGAAGGTCCTATAGAGAATTGGAACTCCTATTTGTAAATTGAATGTTTGAGTTGAGAGATTTGTGAAGGAAAAGTGAACAAATGATGAGTAATCAAATAAGATTGTTTTGAGTTTTGTTAAAAGAGATTGAGTAAGTGATTTTCTTCTTTTGTACTGCATCAGTTAGGTTAGCTTTTTCTAGTGTATATGGAATCCAAAAAAGATCAAAAACATAGGTTGGTTGATTTCTTAGTCTCATTTTCGATAGTAGTTCAATTTGTAAATAATTACTTTCTCATCATTTAAGTTGTTAAAAGGATTCAAATAAGCAAAGAAACAAACTCTTGCACAAAACCTAGGACCTCTCATTTTTTATCTAAGGGTTCCCAAATATAGTCATCCAAATCAAATAAACAAACTCAATAAAAAATCAAGCAAGAAGACCATCAAAGCACACCAAAACCTTGACGAGCAATAATTAACCCAAAAATATTTGAACCCACATTCCTAAAACGTTAACATTTACATTCACTCAACCTCACTCACATCCAACTTTTCATGCTCATGTGTCTTGGAGTCATAGAGGATTGAATAAACACTACCCTAAGGGAGCTATGGGAGAATTAACCCTTTTCTAAAGCTCATCAAGAAGCAACAAGCTTAAGCAATCCAAAAAATACAAGAGAATGATCAAGAATAGGTAGTTGTCTTGATAAATAAACACCTTATTTGAGGAGCAAACTTGTTCCATTGACCCGCTCTTGGAAAACACTCACCAAGAGCTTGAAATTATAAGAGCCCTTAATGCAAAAACTTACATAATAGTCATCACCACACCTTTGCAAAGGTTTGTGAGGAAAAATCCACACATCACCCATGACACCATAGCGACTCTCATCACAAACCTTGTTGCCAAATTCAAGACAAGTTTCTCCCTTGGGAAGAAGAAAGTCCCCAAGACACTCCCCTACTCCACTTGCTCTTGTCATGTGAGCATGAGTGATTTGGTCATACACAAAGCCATTTGTGAGTATCACATGTGCCTCCTCACTTCCAAATTGTACACTGTAGTGGTGAGTTGGATTTGCTGAACATGAGGACTTGATTAGACAAATGTCTCAAAATCTATCAATTGGTTGTGGCCTATTTGGTTCAAATCTATGCCAATAGAAATAACCTACATGTGTGTAAAAAATTGATAGGGTTGGGGGGTGGAGGCGAGGGGGAGTGTAGAATTGAACCTAGACTAATGGAAGTGAACTAGCAAGGAATGAGCGATTTTAGTAGATTTTCCTTAGCTCATTATCCTCGTGTGTTGAAGTGGGATGATGTTTTCAAACACCATTTGATAATTTGCTAAGGGAGGGTCATGCTCTCAATCAAGTCGCTTGGTAGATCAATTCAATAATAATAAATTGAGATTGAAGATAGCATACAAACATGTAATATGCCTAAGATGATGTATGTGATGTATGCTATAATAATACGATTATAATTCTTAATATTACTAATCTTATGATATATAAATGAATAAGGACATGCAATATATATATATATATATTCCTTGAATACAATAATATAATGCACAAGTCTATACAAACATCAAATACACAAATACATATATATATAATGTCCTTGAATACAATAATATAATGCACAAGTCTATACAAACATCAAATACACAAATACATATATATATATAATGTCCTTGAATACAATAATATAATGCACAAGTCTATACAAACATCAAATACACAAATACACAGTGACAACGATTCTCCATTTATAAATATAATCCAAAATAGTCAATAAGTGAAAAGAGCATATGGGATTTTGATCATTACACGTGTAAAGAAAGCACTTGCACTTCCTTATCCAGATAGGGCACGTCATGTTAGTCTGGCGCACTAATCAGTGATTTGTTTTTACTTCCTCCTCGAAACTGAGGGAGCTTGAAACAAGTCTTGTTTTGCTCGAGAAAAAGGTGTCAATGGCAATTGCTTCAGCTAGCTCACTAAGGATAGGAGCTGCACTTCCAATTTCCTGCAGACAGAAAGAACAGTTGAGGATTTTATTGTTTGAAAAATCAAAATTTGCCATCCAATCTAGCTGTCTGAAGTATCAGATTGGTTACAAGTAATATCTATTCTTATTTTTAAGAAAAAAAATGGTATTCTTGGATTAAGATCCATGAAAATTAGTTAAGTGAATATAGTAGAAAGTGTTTTTAGATTAATTGTATATTTTTATATAAAAATTTCATAGATCACTAAGTATGATCTCAAATGACAATTGAATCCACAAACACTTTCTTTTAACATCATAAATTTTGAAAAACTCATGCTTATTGTAATTAAGTGAATGTTTACTTCATGATGTTTGAAGTAGTTTAAAGCATTGGTTTAGTCAGTTTACAAACCCATATCTTGATCAGGGTTCTATCGTATCTTGGCCTGTCACTGGGGCTCTTCGTTTTGAAAAGAATAATGGGCATTGTTGCTCGCATTCAATTTGGGCTTTGGGAACGATGGCTGCTTTTCATGTATGGACTGAAAGCTGGTAACTCTGGTGTTCTAATATGTAGATGGGCTCTAGGAAAATTCACCGCCAGTAATTTATTAATGGAAAATTCACTGTCAATAATTCACTGTGGAAAAATTCACCGCCACCAGCAATTCATCGTCATGAAAAATTAACTGTCAAAAAATCATGCAATTAATTTTTCGCGCAGTAAATTTTCCCACAGAAGTAAATTTTCCAGAAATGAATTGCTGAGGGTGAATTTACCGTATGCCATGTAGATGTCCTCCTAGTGCTATGTAGGAGTTATAGTCCGCCAAATGTACTCTACTCTATGATATGATATGTGCTCCCTTGATTTTTTTATGGATTAAATTATGATCCAATGCCATGCCACCTTCTGCACCATGCTTGCTGGCCACTTGAGGGAACCTGCTTAACACACCGAACAGAAGGGTGCAAACTGAACAGAGATTCATAAGTTATAATTACACAAACAATTGATTGAAAGCCACGTGTAGCAGAAACAGAACTTCTGTTGTCTTAAATCTTCATGATTACATGTTTAAGGGGCACTAGTATATGCAATTTCACTTCAGATGGGATTCTCGTTGCAAATTTTCTTTGTTCCACAGGGATGCGTCCCTGTGGTTCAGTTCTGTAGGGGATGTGGACGGAGGACCTTTAGAGGCGTTCTGCAAGTGGATCCAATACGTGGGACATCCTATAAAATATTTGCAATGAGAAGCCCTGCTTACATCTGAATGTCAGAACCATACTTACACGATCCCACGGGAGTGTAGATTCTCGTGATCATCAATAAAGAATGTTGCCATCTGTTGACATCTGTCGACATAGCAAAAGGGGCTACGGTCAAGCTAATGCACCCGGAACATGGATAAGATTTGCAGGATACTTACTTGAATTTAGTTATATCGAATAAGTGATATCACCGTTTTTTCGCATAGGATATTCTGGAAAGATAAACTGGAGATGATGAAAATAATAAAATATAATTCCAGAGTTCTCTCAGATGTAGTATCATTTTATATTTAATTTTTACTTTATATCTGCTAATTTTAATGAGAAAAGCAATTGATATGTCAAATTTTCCTGCTGTAAAATGCATTTTGTATTTTTTTTTATTTAAATTGTTAGGGGATGTATGGGCCCCCCAACCCTTGGAGAAAGATAACCAGATACCATAAACTGCTATAACAAGAAGCAACCTTTAACAGTTGTACAAATAAACACATGAAACTAGCAGATCTAAAATAAAATACAAAAAAACACCATAGCTGATCGTACCAACCACCCTACAACAGCCTACTAAAAAGAAGCTAGCCCAACAAAAACCATAGACTGTAAGAGAGCCTTCAAACTACACCACATTGTTGCATTCCAGAGCTTGCTTTTCCTGCCCAACACACCACGTCTTCCAACGAAACACCGCTGTACTGTTCACCTGCCACTGCATGAGAATCTTGAGCAACATCATCAGGGGAAGGGAACCTCACACCGTGATTCAGCTCTTTCTGTCTCCTGGCACAATGAATACCGTTCCCACACAATACTGGAGTTATGAAGTTGCTCGAGACTTCCAGGTGACCCTTAATCCATGAGGCCTTTGAGCACCTTCCCAACATCTCCACAGAAAAGCCTAAGCACACACAATCCACGGTGCACCATAGCTGGGTCCAGCACTTCGATTGCCTTCTCAAATTGTGTTTGCACATTTTCAGGCCAGCCTTGGTCCGTCAACTAGCTCTTCGTGACTGGCTTTGCAACTCTCTCGCTTTCATTACCAAACCCATTTTACCAAATGCTCAGGCAAAAACAAACACAATAGCCAGAGCCTCAGACCTGCATTGGGGATCTCCACTACCAGATTCGAAATGAACTCTGCCTGGATAGATGCTTTAGACCTTGGCTTCCTAATATTTCCCATACCCTGCTCACCAAGCACACCTTTGATAAAGCCGAGAGCAACCATAGTGTTGCAAGTGAAAATAGGCTTCAGCCTGTTGCCTGCCTGCCACTATGCCCTTCCGCCGTGGATCCCTCGCCTTACCTGCTTTCTTCCAACAGATCATAACTGCAAATGCAAAATATGGAACACACAAACGTGCCGCTAGAGTCACACCTAGGTGCCAATTTGCTTCTGAACACAATATCAAAGCTTCATTTAAATTTTTAATTTTTAATCTTTATCTATACATGTTTAATTTTGTACAGCCATCTTCCTGGTTGTTCCTTTTCCCTAGAATTTTATGGGGACTTCCATGTGTCCCATTTTTGTGTCACTGCATTACCCTATTCTCTTCAAGATGTAACTTGGTTCGACATAACAATTTTTAGACTTAGCTCTACACAAGGATGCACAATACATATGGCATCAAAATTCGCAAATCAAGTAAACTATCTCATATTTATGCTTGAGCTGGAAGCTCAATGTGTACAAAGAAGGTAGCTGCTGACACTCCTATCTACTACAGGCAGTTCAGTATGTATTTCTTTGGTTGCACAACATTCACTTCTTAAGGCACATGAACAAATTTCCATTATATGGTGCGGTAAAATCTCTTCACTTAAGCTTTTGGTCAATATCCTTTGCAACAAAACTCCCCCAAAACCATAGTTGGGTTGAAGGAATTGATTGGTCCTGTAACCAATCATCAACAAATGTTTATATTATTATGCACAAATCGTATTACTTACCATGTTGGGTGGCTTTACCTTGTGCCAGTTTATGTATTTTGAATCCATTATCCAATTGTTAATGGCTACTATATGTTCACATGTTTGTCATTGGCTGCCATGTGGCCATATATTTGTTATTTGCTACCATGTGAGTATATGCTCAACGAAGCAACTAACATCAATTGTGTGCGCATTGGCAAATGAGCTTTAACTGTTAGCAATCTGTAGAATAATTAATGCCCTTAATTGTTTGGAACATCAAAACAATTTTTTTTAATGGTTGGTGAGTTCTATTCAATGTAACTCAGCGAATAACTCGCCTGCTAGAAAGTAGTCAGAAATCAAATTGATGCAGTACAGATAATGGACCCAAGGAAGAGCAGCCTTCTTCTGCCAGCTAGACCACACAACCCTACCACTACTAGACTCAACTCTGGAGATGAAATACTTTCAGAAATGAAATCTCAAACCATGCCCCACAATGCTGAAGCAAAACCCATTATAATCTCCAATGACACCCTGACATAGATGTCAACAGCAAACTTAACATCCCAAATTTAACCCATAGCAATCATAACTATTTACTGATGTTTTAAACACACTCAAAGCCTATCAAAGACGCAACGATTTTCTGATTCAAATATGATATAAAATTCTGAACACATCCATACAATTGCTGATTTTAAAACAGAACAACATATGTCATATGCAAATCACAGGATTTCATTACTCAAATTTTAGAAGCATCATAAGTTTGTCACGTCTCTAGCTCATCCAAACAACATTCACAATCTCCCAACCCATATGCAACTCTTCAATGCCTTATTTTCTGATCTTACTCTGTTACACACATAAAACAAATCCTAACGCTCAAACCAATCCAAAAATAAGCTTCAAAACAACTTAATACAATCCTACAGAAATTTTGACAGACTTTTCCCTTACAAAACTAATTTTCCAACCCTGCAAATCCTCACAACACCCTCAAATCTTGAAATGCAGCAATATCCCTGCAAAAACTTCACATATCTTCTCAGTCTCCTTTCTTTTGGGCACCTCCTAGTTTTCTCGTCTGAGCTCTTGATGACTTGCAAGCGAAAAAGATATTTCGTCTCCTTCCTACACCTTGTCACATTCTTCTAGAAGCTAACATTTCTCATTATCAACAAGAATTTTTATGCATTTCTTCAAATGTGGTGCCATTCTCCAAGGGGTTTGAATGAGGACTAAGAAATGTAATTCCCCAAACAATAATTACTCCAAATGTAACTCCTCCATGAGGTGGCAAGATTCTCCAAGTGACAGAAGCAATAATAATCAAATTTACAACAGATAATCTTTCCCAAATATGACATCCATCTTCAAGAGAAATAAGTAACAAAGAGGGGAATATGAAATGTAACTCCCATAATTATAACACCCCTTACATGCATCATAATTAATCAATAGGGTCCATGGAAGAATCTAGGAAGTCAACACAATTAAGACAAGGCATGCAAGATTCTCCCCAAATTGTATCTCCTCCACACATAAGTGCCCCATTCAAGGTCATTGGCATGCAAAGGAAGGTCAAACATTTAATCTAAACAAGCAAGATGCAAGCAGCTCACCATCCCAAGTGTCCTTATAAGAAATTGTGACTCCTCAACTTCCATGGGGTGTCAAGAACAAGTGTACAAGTATCAATAGAATACTTACAAACGTTCCAACCAAAGCTCAATGTCCAAGTGAGAGGGAAACCATTTGAACTGAATAATTTGAAATGTAGAGTTTGCCTTACTCACCTAGAAACATAATATTTGACCACAAAATTCCAAATTGCAATAAAAATATATTTTGGTTGTTGTTGATTGCATGATACCTAAGATGATCCTATATCAGACAACCTAGGTATGATTTTGTGAGCATAGTGCTCATAATACAAGGCTGGGTGGTAGAACCACCCTTCTTATTTGTGAACAAATATCAGAGCAACCCATCACTAGAGATAGACACCTCAAAAGAAATATGTTTTTCTTTGTTTGCCTCTTCCAGCTTTTGGTTGGGTCATGCACCACCCTCCACCAAGTTTTGTCTTTACTTTATCTCCATCCTCTTGTGGGTTTTGGCCCACCACTATATGCCCTCCACCAAAATTTTCTCCTCCCCCAACTCATTGCTTCTTCTACCTCATCACCTCCCTCAGATTCACCTCTTTTCCACAAATATATTTTCTCCTCATTTACAAAGTCTTTGTCTAGGTTCAACTCATTATGCATGATGGAATCAAACAATTCTTCCATTAGTTTCTCTTCATTTTTCTGTCCTCCCTTGGTCAAGATACTATTTTCTTCTTCCACAATCATCTCAAGCTCCATATCTGCAACTTCTTCTTCCAAAATTGGTACCATCTCAAGGTACTCATCATCATGTACATTCCCAAGCTCTATTGTTACTTTCCAACAAGCATCAATCTATGCCAACTCCACCTTGATGTACTCCAATGAACATATCTTTGCTACCTGAGCTTCAAGATCAACTAGTAGTACCTCTATAACCTACATCATGAGGATCTTATCTCTTACATGCTGCACACATCCCCCTTTCTCCTCAGGTTCATCTAACTAAGTCACCATCACACTCATCTCTTCTAGAGGTAAGAGATGACATTCTACCTATGTTACAGCAAATTTCCAAGACAGGGATGATAGGGGACAGAAAAGGGAACAGCTATATAAAAGTAGGGAAAATTTAAAATATATAAGGAAATTTCAAATATTCATATGATAACATTGATAAAGCATTCATCATATACATTATAAATCCTTAATACTTAGCATTTGTGTTGAATTGAGAGTTCACATGAGAGTTAAACAAATTAGCACATATCAAGACTTAATTTCTTTCATAATTCATTGTCAATATGCATGCGATTTTAAAAATAGCATACAAGTTACAACAAAATGCTCAAAAGTTGCGAGTTTTACTTCTAACTGCAATATGAAAATACAAAAAACAAAGAAAGTTTCATTTCATATCATCCTCATTTAGGGCGAGTTGGGGTGTGGGGGTTGTTGGCATGTGAAGTCAGTTTTCTTTATCTAACATTGATTAAACAGTTGATGATGAGTTAGGACTTACATTTTTTTTTAAACATTATTTTTTTATGCCATCCTATTAAGAGCATCAACCTTGCCCTCAACATGTTTATCTTTTCAAGAGCTCTCTGCACACAAGCCCTTTCTATCCTTTCCATAAAAGAAAGTCTTATAGATCTTTGCAAAATCACCTTGGTTCTCCTTTTAGATAACATTTTGACACAACTACTCACACACCTGCATCCCAAGGCCTATCCTATCCAATCAGATGACACACACCCTTCAACTCACATAATCTAAACAGTGCTGATACCATTTGATTCAATCAAGTGCATGAGATCCAATGAAGGGTAGCCTTCCCATTGTAGCTAGACCACACAACTTCACCACTACTAGACTCAACTCTATAGATGAAGTACCTTCAAAAATCAGATCTCAAACCATGCCCCACAATGCTGAAATAAAACCCAACATAATCTCCAATGACACCCTAAAATATATCTTAACACCAAACCTAACAATCCAAATTTAAACCAAAGCGTTCCCCTCTTTGAAGACATTTTAAACACACTCAAAGACCTATCAAAGACGCAAACAATTTGCTAATTCAAATCTGAAATAAAAATTAGAACACACACCCATACACTCGCTGATTTTAGAGCACAACATATGCAAATCATATGATCTCATTACTAAATTTTAGAAACATTACAACAAGTTTCTCACACCTCTAGCTGATCCAAAAAACACTTACAATCTCCCAAGCCCATACGTGACTCCTGAACACCTAATTTCTGATCTTATGTACATTGAACAATTCCTTAAACTCAACTCAATCCAACAATAAGATTTACAACTTTATACAATCTTGAGGAAATTTTGATGAGGTTTCCCCTCACAAACCTCACTTTCCAACCCTGCAAATCCTCACAACACTCTCAAATCTTCAAATGCAACAAGACCCCTACAAAACAACCTTGTATATCTCCTTAGTCTCCTCTCTTTTGGGTATACTCCAGCTCTCTTGATGACCTACAAGAAAAGACAAAGCTTTGTCTCCTTCCTATACACTGCCACTTTCTCATAGAAACTAACATTTCTCATTCTGAACAAGATTTTTTATGCATTTCTCCAAGTGTGGTGCCATTCCAAGGAGTTTGAATGAGAAGTAAAAAATCTAACTCCAAAACAATAATTTCTTCAAATGTAACTCCATTGTGAAGTGGCAAGATTCTCCAAGGAACCCAAGGAATAATAGTGAAATTTACAAAATATAACATTTCTCAAATATGGCCTCCATCTTTGAGAAGAAAAAGCAATAAAGAGGGGAATATCAAATGCAACTCCAATAATTATAACCTCCTTTACATGCATCATATTTCATCAATAGGATTTAAGCAAGAATCTAGGAAGTAAAATTGTAACTTTCACCACCTAGTTAACACAATTAAGAAAAGTGATGTAACCATCGAATCCTTTCCAAGACAAGGCATGTGTAATGGTTGAATGATGGGCTCCCTTTGTCAAATTTGATTTTTATTTTTTTAGCTGTTCGTGTGTGCTCTTTTTGGGGGGCAATTATCAATCTAGCAGTTTCTATTTTGGTTTTCCTTCTCCTTTTTGAGGAGAGTTTTGATTTCTCTTTTTTTTGGTGGAGAATGTTGTGCGTGAAAGGGTCTGCTTCTTTGACAGAGAAAGACTCAATATTCTTGGCTTGATTCTTAATGAAAACTCAGATTTTATCATTTCTTTGTCTAATGAGTTATCCTTTTTATGTGCTATGTAGTTTGAAGCTCATGGGTACTGCTTCATTTTTGTTGCTACATTAAATGTTTTGCTGTAAGTTATTTTTTAGCTGCAGGATGTGTTATGGAGTTAAGAACAAGGGCTGAGCAGGGATATTTGGAGCCTTTCTTGTAGATAGAGAGGTTTTAATCTGCATTAGTTTTTGGTAGCAGAGCAATCCGCAATGGCCCAAAGGGGAGTCCACATGAATTGGGGAAGAAGGGCAAGAGGAATGTAGGCCCTCGAAGGAACATTGGTGAAGTGTTTAGAAGGCTAGAGGCCCTTGAGACTAGATTACAATCGGATGAGTCCAAAGAGGAACCAAAAAACTTGGTAAATGCTACTAGGGTTTTGGACCCTATAGAGAGACTTATTGAAGCATTGACTAGACAAAGTTCCAAAGTAAAGGCGGATATTTCAGATTTTAAAGGCAAGCTCAACCCTGGTCTATTCCTGGACTGGATCCAAGAGTTGGAGAAGTACTTTGACATGGAGGATATTGATGAGGATGATCCGAAAAGAGTGAAAATCACCGCATCCAAATTGAAGTCACATGCAGCCCTATGGTGGGAGAACGTATAGATTTTGAGAAGAAAAGAAGGAAAAAATAAAATTAGGCTTTGGCCTAAGATGCTGAAGCATTTGAGAGTTCGGTTTTTGCCCTCCAATTACCAACAAAAATTGTTTAAAGAAATTTAAAATCTAAAACAAAAGGATTAGTCAGTACAGGCTTATATTGAACAGTTCATGAGGCTTCAAATTCAAACAAATATACAAGAAAGTGAAGGGAAAATAGCAGCTAGGTATGTCAATGGACTGAAATTTCAACTTCAAGATGAGCTCGCATTGTTGAAAGTACCTACGATGGATGAAGCTTATCAATATGCCTTAAAGGTAGAGGAGAAACTAAACCAAAAAAACAAAATAGTGAGTAAAAGGGATGATAGCAAACAAAATAGAGAGAAAGAGGTTTCTTTGGAAACTACCATAAGTGAAGAGTCAAAGAAGGCAAGAATGTAAAGATCGACTTCAAAGGAAAGGAAGGCTTTAGAGGTAGAGGTCGAGGACAACTACCTCTTGGAGAGTGGAAGCCCATGAAGTGTTTTATTTGTGATGAAACCCACAAGGCTATAGATTTTCCTCAAAACCCCAAAAGGGTGATGGTAGCCCAAGAGGAAGAACCTTGTATAGATGAAGTTGAAGCTGAGTCGAGAGAGCATGCCATTTGTTGTTGGGTAGACCTTGGCAATATGATTGAAATGTAATCCATCGAGGTAGAGAGAACACCTATGAGGTCCAACATGAAGGAAGGAAAACACTCTTAAAACTATGGAAAGAGGAAGGAGCATCTCAAGTTGCAGCTTTGTCTCTTCTAGCAGAAGCCAAGTTCGAGCTTGAAGAGAAAAACAAAATTCTAGCTCCACCAAGAAAAGAGTTGGAGGAAAATCTAGGAGAAAAACAGGTAAACGATTTGAAGAATGAGATGCAATCAAAAATTGATGTAGAGCTGCAACAAGATTCAACTAACAAGATTACATGTGAGCCTCGAAAATTAGGTGTTGAAGTTTTTGTTGCCTTTGACCTTCATTCTCAAGGAGATAGTGAGTTGTGGGAGTACAAGCACAATCATCAAAGATCTTCCAAGAAAGTGATTCAGAGTTCAATCCAAACTAATTGCCTTACCTGGTTTGGGAGGAGTGATGTGAAGTGTGATTGGAGCAAGGGAAAGACTTTCAAGTCTACTGGTGATTGTAGTAGTGGTTATTTTTTGGTTTTGCTTTGGGGACTTTGCCTAGCTTTATCAGTCCAACTGAATGGTGGAATCAACATTGGACTCCTATCCCTAGAACAACATGAGTTGGAAGCTTGGATAATAGCTCAGATTGTACCAAGGAATCCCAAGTGAATATTTTGAAGACTAGACCACTTGTAATGCAAATTGGTTTTTCTGAACCAGGAGGTTCAGACCTTTCTAAAGGCAGGGAAGATGATGTAACCACTGAACCCTTTCCAAGACAGGGCATGTGTAATGGTTGAATGATGGGCTCCCTCCGTCAAATTTGATTTTTCTTTTTTTAGCTGTTTGTATGTGCTCTTTTTGGGGGGTGACTGTCAGTCTGGAAGTTTCTATTTTGGTTTTCCTTCTCCTTTTTGAGGAGAGTTTTGATTTCTTTTGTTTTTGGTGGAGGATGCTGTGCGTGAGAGGGTCTGTTTCTTTGGCAGAGAAAGACTCAATTTTTTTGGCTTGATTCTGAATGAAAACTCAGATTTTATTATTTCTCTCTCTAATGAGTTATCCTTTTTATCTGCTTGGTAGTTTGAAGCTCATGGGTACTGCTTCATTTTTGTTGCTGAATTAAATGTTTTTCTGTAAGTTATTTCTTTAGCTGCAGGATGTGTTATGGAGTGAAGAACAGGGGCTGAGCAGGGATATTTGGAGCCTTGCTTGCAGATACAGAGGTTTTAATCTGCATCAAAAAGGCATGCAAAATTCTCCTCGAATTGTAACTCCACACACGAACACCCCATTCAAGGTCATTGGCATGCGAATGAAGGTCAAACATATAATTTATATAGGCAACATGCAAGTGGTCCACCATCTCAAGTGCCTTTATGGAAAATTGTGATTCT
>VDFB02024717.1:0-18860 GCA_007258455.2 Sequoia sempervirens | reverse complement strand
AGCTCTTAAATAAGGAAGTTGGTGAAATGGATTTCGTAGTAGGTTGGCACATTTCTCTTGGCCAATAAAATGGTCACTTCTCACCACCAAATTAAACAAGCCTACATGCAAGGAAAGGTAACAACATTTTTCAATTCCAAAATTTTCTCAAGATGGTACTTCCTGGTGAGGTTATAGAATGGGAAGATGAATTTGATCCTGTCATGCAACCTGATTTGAATTGGCCAGAGGAAGAACAATTAAACATCATTTCTGAATTACGTTTGCTAGCCTGGAAAGAGAAGATGAGCTATGCTAAGTATAATCAGGTGATCTTCATTTCAGAAAAATAAGAACATGTTGAATTTCACAATTTGGTCATGGAGATTTAGTTGGAATTGTTTAGGGTTCCAGCCCCTCCAGTGGTTTAGTAGCATGCATGGATTTTCATGACACATAATGATAATGTCTTTTCTGAAACTTTTTGTATCTTAAAGTCTTTTTACCTTCCGGTCATTTTCAAGACCGTTACTTTTGTAATGTAATAGTTTTGGGTTTCCTATATATAAACTTCCAAATTAATGAAGAAAAAAGGGGGGAAATAGGAGAAGAGAGATAGCAATTTTTGGGGTTTTTAACATAGTTTTACTATACAGAAGGGGAGACTTTGAGCTCACTTATAAACATTAAAGAAATAAGGATATATTTTGAATCTTTGTGTTTATTAGTATTTTCTTTAATTACAACCGAATTGTGCTTCATTGTAATCTCTTTAATGTTTATCTGTCACATCAAGCTGAGTATGTGATTATTTTTGGGAATTTGAGTCTAGCATAGTTCATCTGTTGAAAGAAATTCTCTGATCATTCTTTTCTTATTTCTCATTGTGGATTTAAGACAAATGAGCCTTGTATCGTTTGTTTATACTATTCTCATTCTAAATTGGCTTATCGCATTTACTTTCATGGTTATGGGTAAATGTTTGTGAACCTTTTATGCTTTCTGGTTAAAAGCATACCTAGTTTTTCTCATTCATTTCATATCATTCGAAGGTAGTTGCACCTTGTAAAATAAGCAGAGAGCACTTGCAAATACCGTTACAAGTGACTCAACTATTGGTGATGTTTTTTATTCTATTTGGGAAATCTGAGTCATTTTTTGCATTAGGACAAATTTTTCAACCAACACTCCGAAGGTGGCATATGAGTCCCATTAGGCATAATTTATGGAACTATTTTCAAAAATATTTAGAAAGGTGTAAAATCAGGATTGGGACCCAAAACTCTAGGTGGGAATCATACAACCAAGGTAGCGCATGAGTCCTAGGTCACTAAATCTGGGCCATACAACTTAAAAACACCTGAATTATGATTGGATGTAGATTTATGTTAGGATTATCCTCAAAAAGATGCATTAAATAAGAATTATGGATGGAAAATAAGGCCAATTAAAGCATAAAGAATCCTTATTATTAATGACAACCCTAGAAAAGTGTGAAAGTGTGTTGCAACACTTTACAACACTTCAAATAAGGTATCGATTAAGTTTATTTAGTTCACAAGGGCCCAAGACCTAATGTGAGTGTGTTAAACATATTACAACACTTAGTAAAGGCAACATTAAGCTCAATTTTACAAGGAGGGCCCAAACAAGTGTGAAAATGTCACTGACAACATTTTTTGACACTACATTTAGCCCCCAATTTAGTGAGAGGATGATCTTTCGACACTACATTTAACCCCCACTTAAATAGTGAGAGGATGATCTTGCTTCAAACTCACACTAAAGTAGACAATCTCACTTCAAGAGGGGTCCAAGTGCACCAATGCCAGTAGGATATGATGACAATGATCATGAGGGGTGATCAAGCCCCCAGGATCAAGATCCCATGAAAAACTAACATAGGAACAAGGGAACACACATGAAAATGATATAAAGGGAATCATAAAATCACAAGCATACTTTGCCAAAGAAAAGGGGATAAGAAAAAGTAAAAGAAGGGGTGGATAAAGCTTTGATCATTTGTCCATTGCAATGTGGATCAGAAAGAATGCATGCTCACTCTGAGGCAACTGAACTTCAGGCTATCCACTGGGTGAGGATCTGAAAGAGGTGAGACACATACACACACGACCAATATGTACTCACACTCACACGCAAGTGGCTATGGGAAAGTCATGCCTCAGTTGGGCTTCCTGTCAAAAACCATACCAAAATTATACCTCCTGATAACTTTGATAAGGCCCCACACAAAAATGATCTTCAAGCTTCATGAGGCAAGCAAAAATTCATATGCTTGGATCTCATAAATAATGAACTCCAAGATTCATAAGGAAAACAAAGCTTCGTATGCTTGGAACTCATGAACAAACAAGATGGCTCCAAAGGAATGCAAGGTGGACATATGACTTGAAATGCAAATGCAAAAATAAGGAATGTTCAAAGGAGTATTGCTTAGTTCACATGAGGTATTTAACTCAGGGAACATTGTTCCTAATGTCTCCAAGAGAGGACCAATCAAAGAATAGAAGATTCACAACTTAGGTGATGCAGTGTCTCACATCAAGCCACTAAGAGGAATATAATATGCTAAGAGAGATCATGCTCTTGAGGGATACCACATCCAATTTCAACCAAAAAGTGAAAAATGTATTGCATGAAATAAGAAGACTACACCATGAACCATGAAAGAGAAAAATGAAAAAGAATAATGCTAATGTATGCTTGTTTAAAGAATTGCTAACATATCTTGTGAGAATTACTTTAAGGCTAGCAAATGATAATACTAACAATAAAGAGGTATGAGAGCTAAATTAGAAAATCCATGCCAGTCTGTATGTTTCCAAATTAAAGCTATGTCATTACAAAAAGAAAAGAGAGGGTTACCTCAAAATAAAACTCTAAACACATAAGGATATATAGTTTTGGGTTGTTATGTTCTTGCTACAATGTTTTTATAGAGCTCAAAGCGTCATCATTCCCAGTACTCACAGACAGAAAAACAAGGAGAAAAAATAAAACCTTTGGGTCAACATGGAAGAAGAATGAATGTCTTGGTATACATCCCAAAAGGAAAACACAAGATAATTAAAAGATAAATAAAAATATTTTTGGGTCAACATGGAAGAGACATGAATGTCTCGATGCCTTGCATCATCCCCAAAAGGAAAAAAAAATAAGACAAATGAAAAGGATAAAAGGAAAAAGGATGAAAGATTTACGACATAGAGAAGAATGAAAGGTAAATAGAGGAATGCCATAAAGAGAGAACATCAAACATAATAGTACGAGGAATCACATCACGCACATGCAATCACACAAAATAAAATTAAATAATGCAAAGGACTAGTAAGGCACATGCGAGTCAACCTATGAGTAGGTCATCCACATCCTAATCGTGTTCATTATATATAGAAGGTGGAAAACTATCCAAAGGGATAATAGAAAGTGTTGAACTACGTCCATCACGAGGTTCAACACTCTTCTTAGGATAATTGTCATTTAGGCTCATAGAAGAGGAGAATAATGAGTTCAATTCATTATGCACTTTTTATCAATATTTGCAATCTCATCATCATCATCCAAGTTAATCACAATAGGAGGTCAAATAATAATGTCTAAAGAAGGGTTTAGCTCTTGTTGTGATTGTATTATGGGATGTTTTTGTTTCGGGGATGGGGTAGACTCATCATGCATTGCTTCAGTCAATTTTGGATCTTGATTTTCTTTGTTTATTTCTTAATGTAACCTATGAGCAAGGGCACGACGTCTACACCTATGCTCTCTAGGACCTCTGTTTCTTTTAGTTTTGTTTTCAAGTTACATTTATGTAGGAGCAGGTTGATCAACCATAGGTTTCTTTTCTTCCACAAGGGGAGGAATGGAAGGAACCATGGAGGGTTGTTCAACCACTTTCTCTTTGACTTTATAAACTTGTTTTATTCTAGGGGGGCATGACGGGGTTGTTTTTGTTGTCTCTTGGTCTTTTGTAGGAAGTAGGTGAAGGTTCTATCTTAGGTTGGTCTTGGTTATTTAAAATTTCTTTAGGTTCAATCATGGTTTCATCAAGGATGGTAGGCTCAGTTGTAGGTTGAGGCATGTTTCAGAGGGATAATTCTACTATTTTCTTTTCCTTGAACTTTTGGTAGAACTTGAAAAATAAGTCTTCTCATGGTTTGATAGGTTCTATAGGCTTAGGCCAAAAAAATATAAGGAAAAGTTTCCACGGGAAAAAAAAGGGTTAAAGCCACTATGATGCATAGTGAAAATTTCATTCTTAAAGGGAAACTTTAAGTATTTATGCACGATTGAAGGGACTATATTCATGGAGCGAAGCCATGGATAGCCTAGCTTCACACAAAATTGGTCTGATTGTGGGATGATGGAGAATGAGATATCTAATATTTTTTGGTCCTATTTGTAAAGGCAAGGTGATTGATCCCATCGTAGGGAAAGCGAAATTTTTATGCATCTTGATCCATGCTTTTGGTTTATCATATATATCTTGATAGAGTTCATACATAAGTAATAATCCCTCGGTGATCACATTCTCTCCACAGATGGGATCTATTAATATCCCATTAGTGGGCTTATCATAGATTCGTCCGACTATGTAGAGAGGAACATCAGGTGCATGTTTAAGTATATCTTATGAGGAGAAAAAAATCTCAAGAGAATTTTTAGTTCGGCCCTTACGATGTTGAGTTTTGACCAATGTAACCAAACCATTGATAGGATTTTGTTGTTGTTGATTAGTATCCATAGGACTTTGTTGAATTGTATCTATGTTCTTATCATCTGTGTCAACATTCATCACATCAGTCTTTGTAGTTTCACTAGCTTTGACAAATGAAATATTATGTTTCGACATGGGATTGGTAAATATTTGTAAGTTTTGGTTAGGAGGGGCAATGGACTTGTTTCCTTGATCATTAACAAGGTCTCCAATGGAAAGTCGACCGGAATCAATGAGGTCTTGCACAAGATGTTTAAGACACTTACAATGTTTTGTATCGTGTCCATTTTGTTGGTGATAATGGTAATAAGCATTTTCTCTAATGTTCAGAGGTAAAGGCTTATTGGGATCGGGTGTTTTAATGGGAGGTAAGGTGATAATTTTCTATTCTAAAAGTTGTCACATTGTGTTATGAAGGGTATCGGATAGGGGAGTGAATTTTCTTTTCAAGTCCCCATAGCTAAAGGGTATTGTTACTTTTACGGAAACTACTTGGTTATTGACATGTTGAGTTGTTTGTTGAGGGGGATTGAATTGAAGGAAACCTTTATTCTTTTTTCTATAAGGTTGAGAATTGTTTTGGTTTGTGGACTCGGACTTCTCAGTATAGATAGAAGTGGATTTTGTATCTCAACTTCTAATCGAATTTTGATAATCATGGAGGGCAGTACACAAGTGCATGAAGGATAGGAATTTCATCATGGTAAGTTTACCTTGTATCTTACTTTGAAAATTTTCTATGGACATATTTTGAAGGTGAGGATCAAGAACCTTGAGATTGATTTAGGAATAAAGCGATTGATAATGTGAGATAAAGTCAGTAATAATTTCTTCTTCTTTTTGCTTACATCTCATCAAATCATCCAAGGTCAGCTTAGGAGTCATATGCACTTGGAAATGGTTGAAAAATTCCTCAAAAAGTTCATTTAATGAATGAATTGAGTTGTTTGATAATGAAGAAAACCATTATAAAGTAGTATCCTTCAAGGACCTAGGGAAAATCTTAGCCAAGAGTTTATCATCAAGGAAAAAGTCACTACATAAGGCGGTATAAGCATTAACATGGTTAAAAGGATCTCTCTTTCCCCCATATTTTTTTAATATAAGAACCTCTACACCTTATGGCATCGATGTTCACAATATCTCCAAGGACAATGGACTACTTTTGACATAATATGTAGGTGGGCCATTTTTATTTTGATTGATGGTGGAGACTTGCTTTTGGAGGGATGAAACTATTTGCAAAAGTTGGTTTATGAGAGGGTCATTTATTATATTATGAGATGGAGGTGAAAAAGGTGAAGGGGTGTATGTGTTCAAGGGAAAAGTAAATGAAATACTTATAGGTGGTAAGGTGGTAGGGGATATGACATTTGATGCCACAAAGGTACTAGGGATGCTGGCAGAAACACCCAAGGAAGGAATCACATTACTAGTTGGTTGCATTGTTGTTGTGACGTGAGGGTTGGTATAGGTAGGAATAGAGGCAATTGTTGAGGGAGGAGGAATTTGAATTCCTCCTTGGCTTGTGAAATTGTTCATAGGTAAAGGACAACTAGTGGTTGAGGTAAGGTGTTTTCCAAAGATTTGAATTATGTTTTTCACAAGGTCAAGTCTATATTAACTTTCAAGCATGCGATGAATGTTATCTATGGTAGGGATGAAAGAAGTTGAAATGTTGTCATTTTCCACTTGATGTTGTAGGTTTTCTAAATCTTCATGAATTTGAATTATTTTTTCTTGTGGAACTAGCAATCATTGTTTCAACATGTGTCACACTACTTGAAGGCAAAGAGTTGTTAAGGGTATGGTCCATACCTAGTGTACTAGTGTCAATACTAGGAGTAAAAGAGCTAGACAACCCAAGATCCATGACGATTGTGCTATCGCTTGATGCTACGAGTCTCAAACTTCATCTCACTATAGTATTAGTAATAGGACACCAAATAATCATGCAAGGGATACTAAATTCAAGATGAATGCAAATGCAATGTAAACTAAGTACAATGAAATGAATATAATAGAAACTCTATAAATTGAAAAAAAAAGGTATCCACAACAAACAAGAGCACAAAAACAGAGTTTTAAATTCTGAAAAATGTAGTACAGAATCTGCACTAGGACTAATTCACCTATAGGGGCGTATGAGTCCCAGTGAGGAATTTTTTCAAAATTTTCAAAGATTTTCAATTGATTTTTTATGCTTTTTATGTTACATGATCTGTAAACTAAATGAAAATGCATATTTTATATGATTTTCAATGATATGAGATGCAAGAATGCAACCTATATGCACTTTCACTAATACAAAATTAAAAAACCCTAGAATGCCAATTAACTAGTGCAAACCCTAATGAAATGTTAATGCAAGTAAGATATAGGATGATAATGAACTCCAAATTAGAATTATTATGTTCTAAATGCAGGTTCCCCAAAATGAAAGGATGAATTTTGTTATGGGTTTCTATGCTTGGGAGATAGAATAACAAAACTCAAACACTCTCATTTAAGGACAAAACCCTAAAGATCTCAACCTCAAGCATGCAAAGGAGAAAGAGATCTTGCAATAGGGCTATCCTAGGAGCTGATTGTAAAATAATGAGGAGCTCACTAATAAGCTAGGGTTTGGAAAGACAAATGAAATGTAATTCAAAATTCTTAAACCTAATGCAATGCAATCTTTCACTAAATGACCTAAAAATGCATATAAAATAGAACAAAAAGCTGCAAGATGAAATGTGTGCACCTCGAAATATAAATATGACTAGATGCAACTCTGAAATGCTAGAAATTATGACTTTAATGTTGAATTGGACTCATATTCCATACTGAGTGATTTAGTTCCAAATTCGGGTTTCTATGTAGAAACAAGAATATGGAAAATGGGTATTCGAAACTATAAAAAATTGAAAATTGACCTAAACTTGGACTGATACGCTAGAACTCGCGTATTAGTATAGTTAGGGTTTTCTGAAAATTCAAGGTTTGAATATGGTCTTCAAGGTCTTCTCTATGCTTCCCAATTGATTTCTAGATCTAAAACCTTGATTTGCAACTTGTAGAAGTCTTCCAAGTATCTCCAGTGTAAGGTGACAACTTTGAATACTTTCTCCAAACTTTCTCTTCAATGTGTCTCCAATCTAAACCTACAAATCACACACTAAAGAGATGGAAAAATGTTGTTTTGTTAGTGGAAAGGGGTTTTCCTTGGTCAAACCCCATTTTGGTAATCAAACCTTGAAATGGAATGAAATAGGAGTGGAGAATGATGAATGAACAAACTATGACGTTGCAACTCACCAAACCCTAGCAATGAAGTGTTGCAAACATGTATGAGATGGAACCAATGGATGTAGACCTTGAATATTTCTTGAATAGGATAGATCTTGAGTTGAATGATAGCTTGGATCATAAAACCCTACATTACAATTGTTAGCTAAAAAAAAAACATGATGCATGAAGACTTTCACATGATCCTTTATGCTTGAATAGTGCTCTAAAATGCTTGATAATTTTCCCTTGAAGACACTTGAATGATCTTGTAAACACTTGAATTATCTTGAGAACTCAAAATTTCTATTAGAGTGCTCATTCAAACTTGCTAGGTGATCTCTTGAATGCTTAGGTGAAAATGAGTGAAAGAAACTTGTATTTATATTTAATTATGCAAGAATTCCTGAAATTACAACACTACAAGCCGACATCAGATCTAGGAGGATAAAATTCCACCAAGAATTTGAATTAATTTTAATTTTGGGCCACATGGGACTAATACACCCAAGGTGGTGTATGCATCCCATTAGGCATAATTTATGGGACCATTTTCAAAAATGCTTAGAAAGGTGTAAAATCAGGACCAAGACCCAAAACTCTAGGTGGGACTCATACACCCAAGGTGTCGTATGAGTCCTATATCACTAAATCTAGGCCACACAACCTAAGAACACCTGAATTATGATTGGATGTTGATTTATGTTGGGATTATCCTTGAAAAGATGCATTAAATGAGGCTCGTGGATGCAAAATAAGGCTAATTAAAGCTTAAAGAAGCCTAATTATTACTGACAACCCTAGAAAAGTGTGAACATGTGTTAAAACACTTTACAACACTCCAAATAAGGTACTAGGATTAAGTTTATTTAGTGCACAAGGGCCCAATACCTAATGTGAGTTGTTAAACACATTACAACACTAATTCAAGGCAACATTAAGCTCAATTTTACAAGGAGGGCCCAAACAAGTGTGAAAATGTCACCGATGATATTTTTTGACACTACAATTTCTAACCACTTCTTGATTCTCATTCAACTTGTTTTTGAATACTGATCCAATTATGTTTTATTTTTCTGGTCCTAGGGACCAATTCCCCGTTTTGATTCTTTAACAATCATAAGTTCTTCATTACCTTCATCAATACTCATCTTACCTTAGCTTCACTTAATATTCTAATGCTAGAAAGAGTAAACATATTTATTTCCACCTAACCTTAACTCTTCTTATCATTTGGTGTAATTAAATGTCTTATTGCTGTCTAGGTCATGATGCACCTTAGTTAAAAGTTTGCCAGGGACCACATGGGAGGTTGTTATGATTTTCCACTTTTGGTGGACTTGAAACCATGTATTTACCACATGTACCTTTTGTGGACACATCATGTGATTATCTCTCCACCTTTTGTGGGTGATCCACCTTTTGTGGTGATTTTCACATTATCTCTTTCCCACTTTAGGTGGAGTGATAACTTTTCCTAGTTGTCTCATGTCATAAGATTACGACACTTGTCATAATATTATGCCCTTCTATGTTCTCACCTTGGCTATATAACCAAGGGGTCTCCTATGTACATTGTACCATTCTATCATCTCATATTATTGACATTGAATACAGTTTATTCTTGTCATATTATTTTTTCTCTTTTGTGCTTTCTATTAGGCCTCTAGATCTTGGGTGGCTACCTTCATAGCCAATTCTTACATGGTATCAGAGCAGCTGGAGTGCCTTTGATTAGTCATTTGGAGAGATCTTGGTGCATATGAAGAATGGTGTATTTTCAGATCTATGTTGCAGCAGCATTTTGGAGCATCCTACGCCAAATCTGAGACCACCATTGCGTTCGGGAGGCTGTTTTCAGTTAAGATTGCCTTTCGTTTCGTCTAAATCAGATATTGGGAGCTCCATATCTGAAAATTTCACCAATTTGAATATTTTTCTTAATTTTCTGAATTTTTCTATAGTTTTGGAAAAATATTTTCTGAGAAAAATTCCAGTATTCTGCAAAAAATTAAATTTTTTAAATTTTTTTTTTAAAATTTTCAAATTGTGGTAAGATGACAGAAAAATCAAAAAATTATACTTTTGATTTTTTCTAAATCAAAATTCAAAAAAATTGAAAAATAAAAAATAAAAAATGTATTTGCAGTTCTTTTATTTGTAAAAAGTTTATAAAAAATAAAAAATAAAAAAAATTGTATTTTGTTTTTTTATAAATCAAAATAAAAATTTTTGTAAGTACCCTGCGCAGGCAGGGTACTGCAGACAGTACCTGCCTGCGTAGGTACCCGACTTCTACACATTCGCCACGTGGTGGACTGTGGCCTGGCGGTCAGACTGCGGGCTCTAGAATTTCAAACCACCGGCGACCGGCAGAAATCCGGTGATTATTCAAAATATTTCAACACCGACGGCAACTCTTCAAAAATCTGACTAATATTCTCCGAATCGGCCGTGGAATATTCCGTCACACACCCAGCAAGGAAAGCATATTCCAGAAGGGTCCAATGGTGCGGTGACACCCAAACAGCCGTCAAAATTAAGCCCATAGCTTCAAAGAGTATTCTTGCGACATCAAAAGATTCCTGGCGGGGCCGAATTTTCTTTTGACGGGCGGGAAACCATCAAATTTAAGCTTTATGAGACTTTCGATGGCCAAATGATCATCAAATTTAATCACATGAATTAATGACGTCAGCACGGTTCATTGATGACGTCAGCACTAGCTAAATATTTTTGCCCCCCTCTCCAATGAAGTTTTTGATTTTGCAGTCCGACTTCAGAGCTTCATATCTTGCTCATTTTTGCTCCTTTTTTCGAGAATTTTTTTTTGATTTGAGCTAATTTTTCATGTACTTCGCAGTGGTGAAATCGGTTTCTGATTTTGGTGGATATATTTTCCATAATTTTCAGTTTCTCAACACTGTACCTGTCTTGTCACCATTTCTGCAACTTCTGAGGCTTCGTTCGGGCTCATATGAACTCCTTTTCAGGTGCTATTTTTTTTGAAAGTGCATGATTTTTTGTCTACTTCTTGAATCTGCTATCAGTTTGAAGCGATCTTGAGTGGATTTTGTACTTTCAGCATATGGTCCTTTTTGGCCTATTTGGCACTTGTATTGCATAGATCTGAATTTAGGTCTTTGATTATTTGTTCTAGTCTGTTATCAGCCTATTTTTGGCAAGTTTTAAATCAGAAATAATAAGCCCACTTATCCAAGTTGCAAGTGGCCTATTATACACACACTGCATTATAAAGTGCCAAAATCATCTATTTGTGGGGGGTACTTTGATTGAGTGAATTTGGGGGGGTGCATCTTGTGTTATTTTTCCTATTTTCTCTCTTGTGCTCTTGCATTCCATCATAGGTTCATCTAAAGTTCCACTCTTAACTGCACATAATTATGGTACATGGAAAGTACGTGCATGGAGTAAACTAATGGAAAAAGGTTTAATTTACTACATTGATGGAACCATAACTGCACCTTCAGATCCTAAGGCAGATCCAACATCATTTATGGATTGGCTCACTAAAACTTCTATGGCATTGGGTACACTAAGAAAGTTCATTTCAGATGATCTCATTTTCCATGTTGATAAATGTACTACAGCTAAGGAAGCTTGGGATAAACTTGCTGCTTTGTATGGTAAGGTTGATAAGGTTAAGGGATACAAGCTTGAACATGATCTCCTAAGCCTTGATCCCAAGGATTTTGATACAATTCAGGATTATGTCACTAAGGCAACTGAACTAAGAGTACAACTAAAAGATTGTGGTATTGAAAAAGAGGATGATCAATTGGTCCTCAACTTGTTGGATAAACTTCTAGTTGAGTATGCAACCTTTGTTTCAAGTTTTCAGACTCAAAGATTGACAATAAGTAACGTCACAACACCATCTTTTGAGGCTCTCACAGATCTTTTGATTCTTGAGCAAAATAAGTTGATGAAAATGGGTATTCTCAAGTCTTCAACTTCAAGAGCATTGGTGGTCAATCATGGAAACAAGCAAGGAAAAGGAAGGACCACAAAGCAATCTTCACTCAAAGCCACAAGGAGAGAACAAAACAATCCACTCCCTCCACAACAAAGCCCAACTTCATCTCTTCTGTAAAGAAGTACAACAATTCAAGTAAGAGGGCAACCAACATGTGCATATTGCAAAAGGATTGGTCATGATGAGCACGCTGCCTGTTAAGCAAATGCTGATGGGAGTTGAAACACATCCAAGAAGAACAACATCAACTTGCCACCGCATATCAAGAGAAGGACTCATCTCCTCCACCCCCTTTCCTAAGGGAAAAGGAACAACCTCATGGCAACAACACTGCCTATCTCCTCCTACATCATCTCAATATGAGAAATAAGGCAAGTATTTCTTGGCAGCTATGTATCCCAATCTGTATAGGTGGATCCTCTTGATTCAGAGCTCGTGATCATATGACTCTCATTCCAAGGATATACTCTTCCTTTTGATTCTTGTTCATCACCACCCATTTTGGATGGCCAAATAACACTTCTTTGTGTCAGGGAAGGGTTCAATGACTAAAGGTGGAGACATTTAATGATGCTCCAAATTTACTTTGTCAAGGGTTATCTCTTCCATTTAATGATTACAATATAGTGGTTCAGTGAAAGAGGAGAGTCACACCATGACCTCACATATCTGCATTTGCATGTAGCGTGGGTGGCCTCTTGTTGCAGCTGGGGAGGTTGATGATCATTCCTCGGGTTCTACACCTCTCATATTTTGGCTCCTATTGATGATCTGTGCTTCACCCTAGTGTGGATTATTGACTTAAAGAGATTTGTGATGGTTACTTGAATCTTGGAGTGCTTACTACTCTTGAGGTTCTTGATCCTATTGTTGATATTCCATCTCCTACATTGACTGATGTACCTAATGATACTTGTGTTCTTCCAGTTCCAGTGCCTTGTGATTCAGTGCAATAGTGCATACCTTGTCTTCCAGTAGCAGTTTCATGGGATGACTACTTGACATACATTGGAAACTTGTTTGTGGAGTCCTACATTGCAGATTTGGGAGACACATTTGATTACTTATATCTTCTCTTTGATGAAGGTGATTCTTCTTCAGTTGTTGCGAGGGAACACTTTGACCCTCCTCTACATGATAAGTCTTTCGAGGTTGATGTGATTGTGGATGCATATGTACAATAGTTGGAGGAGGCCACTTTCTCTCCTAAGGAGACACTTGTGTCTTTGGAGAATGTTCTACCTTCATCCTTGCTAGATCTTCTCGCTTGTCTTTTCAAGAGGATGGTATGTTGCAAAGGCTTCTCAGCTGTGTCTCTGGTAGGGAAGTGACTGGCATCAAGAACTTCCATAGTTTGGGGAAAGGCATCTTTTGGCATCAACACAGGGACATTTGAGCAGATTTTAGAGACTCCTTACATTTTGAGGGTTCTTCCTTCTTCACTTGTGGATTGGGGAGACTTCATTCATACACCTTTGGTATTGTTTTTTCCTAAGGGGAGGAATGTTGTCTGCACAGTTTGGAGCAGCTTCTTCATTCCTCGAGCATCTCCATGGGGTGGATCACAGCACTGAGGGGGCCACTGTCTCCTCTCTTCTTGTATGGGGAATTCTTTTCCTCACATGGGGTTTTATCCTTCCTCATGCCATGTTCATAGGATTTTGCATCTCATCTCTCTTTGGGGGTAGTTTTTTCCCATTGGTTTTACATTCTCCTAAGCTGCACCTCCTGGGTAAGCAGGTAATTAAAACCGTCTTGTACCTTGTCCTAGGTCATGATTACATCTTAGCTAAGCTTACTTTAGGACCACATAGGAGGTGTTGTTGGAGATTTTCCCACTTTGGTGGACTTGGGATATGTCATTACTTACATCACTTCCACCTTTTGTGGGTGATCCACCCTTTGTGGTGATTATCACATTATCACCTTTCCACTTTAGGTGGAGTGATAGGTTTTCATAGTTGTCTCATGTCATAAGATTATGACACTTGTCATAGTCTTATGCCCTTCTATGTTCTCACTTTTGCTATATAACCAAGGGGTCTCGGCGTGTACATTGTACTATTCTATCATCTCATATTATTGACATTGAATACAGTTTATTCTTGTCATATTATTTTCTCTCTCTTTTGTGCTTTCTATTAGGCCTCTAGATCTTGGGTGGCTACCTTCATAGCCAATTCTTACATTATCAATACTCCTTTTGTCTTGTCTCCAATGATTTGACTATCTGAATGATTTTTTTGCACATATTTAGATGTCTTAGGGGACACAACCACAACTTATTCCTCATTCTACTTCTCTTGCTCACCCTTTTCTTGTTCTTCCACAACTTCTTCAATCCTTATGCAATCAGTTTCATTAGATACATATCCATGAAAATCAATTGAATTCTTTAGTGCTTCATCAACCTTGGCATTTGTGCTTTCTACAATCTTTCTTAGTATTTTATTAAAACATATGTAAGCTTTTCTTTTAGTAGAATATCCAAGGAAAATACCTTCACCACTTCTAGCATCAAAATTTCCTAAATTTTCTTTAACCCGTATGATATAACATTTTCTTCCAAATACTTTGAAATACTTAACAGTAGGAATTCTTGCACACCATAGCTCATATGGGGTCTTAATACTATTTTCTCTTGCTTGAACTCAATTGAACACATAAACAACAGTGTGAATAGCTTCTGTCCAATAAAATTCTGGTAGACCAACTTCAATAATCATTGATCTAGTAGCTTCTTGAATTGTTCTGTTCTTCTTTTCAACAACTCCATCTTGTTGAGGAGTTCTTAGAGTAGATAACTGTATTTTTATTCCATGAACTTCAAAGACATATAAAACTCATGGGAGGTGAATTCACCACCTCTGTCAAACCTTAATCATTTTATTCTCAAATTTACTTCATTTTCAACCATAGCTTTAAATGTCTTGAATCTATCTAGTACATCAGATTTATCTCTAAGAAATGTAAGCCATGTGTATCTAGAGTAATCATCAATCAAAAGCATAAAGTACCTTTCAACTTGTAGACTTCTCACTCTTGTAGGACCAAAAAGATCTATATGAATTAAATTGAGTAGTCAAGTAGTAGATTTTTCCTTTGATCTGAAGTTATTTCTTGCTTGCATTCCAAACTGGAAATTCTTGCAAATAGTATTAACATGCTTTGTAATCCTTAGTAAATATCTCACGACATGTACTACACTAATTCTCTCTAGGTTATCTAAATTTATATGACACATTCTCTAATGCCATAACCAAATTTCATTAATCTGAGTTGTAAAGCATCATCCATCAACACCCTTAATTTGATATATATTTCCTTTAGACTTCTTTCCCACATCAATCATTTTTCCAGATCCTTACCTAATTTCACATCTCTCATATTTAAACACAAGACCATATCCCTTACTACACATCTATCCAACACTCAAGAGATTATGTCTTAAGCCCTTAACATAGTAGACACCATTAGTATTATGCTTGCCATCAAAACTTACTGAACCTATCCCACAAATCTTAGCACTAGTATCATATTCAAACATAACTAAGCCTTCATCATAGTTTTCAAGTTTAACAAGATTACTCTTATCACCGATCATGTGATTTGAATAGCCACTATCAAAAACCCAATAGTTCTTTCCTTGTTTAGCATGTAGGGTAGAGATTACAATATCTTTCTCTTTCTCTTTCTCCAGAGGACATTCCTTCACCTATTTTTTAGAGTTAGCAAAAGTAGGTTCATATTTTATAGCCAAGAACAAGCATTCATTGTCATTGAGATCTCCATAATCAGACTCTTCATCAGAAATACTAGTATCCTCATTCACATAATATGCTATGCTGATCTTCTTACCTTTGTTTAATCCTCTTAGCTCTTTCCAAACATCTCGAAGAATAATGACCTATTCCTCCACAACTAAAGAATTTAAAGGGTAAATTACCTTCATACTTATCAGATCCTTTCTTCATCCTTCTCACAAAGTTAGCTTATACTTCATCAAAATTTTATTGAATCCAGATCTTCAGCTCTTGTAGCCTTAAAAGTAGTTTCTAATTTAGATCCATTTCTCAAATTTAACTTTCTCATCTCATAAGATATCAGAGTTCCCGATAACTAATATTTAGTGTAAGTCTTGTAGTCTATATGTTCTTCAATAGCACGTACCATTTTTCTATATGCATTAGGAGAGTTCTGAAAATCTTCTTTAGAATCCTAGATTCATCTATTGTAGCACCAAGTTCTTGCATTCCAGCAACTAGGTTTCATCCAGTCTCTATACATAGGATTTAATATTCTTGTCTTTAGTCATATACAAGAGCTCAAACTATGTCTCTAAATTTTGCAACTTTGCTTCTTTGACCCTTTCATCTCCTTCATGTGCCTTTTCTAAAGCATTCCAAAATTCTTTAGCAGTCTTTAGATTTTGAACTTTACTCAACTCGAATGTGCAAGACTATTCTTCAAAATGAACTTCATCTTATTATTTGCTTCATGCACATTGATTTCATTAGTTGTACTTAGACCATTAGCAGGAGGAGTGTAAGTTGTTTTATAAGCTTTCTCAACATCATATCCACAATACTCTAGACATTCTTCCATCAGTATTTTCTAGATAGCATAATTAGTTCCATCAAACTTCAGATACTCAAAAGTGATTTTCCAACCATCTTAGACCTTCCTTAAGCGGTTAAGCTCTTCTCTAAGGAAGCAAGTTTTGATACCAATTGTTGAACAAGACATTTGAGAGGGGGGTGAATCAGTTGTAGCAAACTTAAACCTTTAAATATTTCACTGAAAATTAGATCAATCACTAATCATTTACTCTGCTAAAATGATTAAACATTATATGCAAAAATAGAAAATGAAAAGCATCACATATACACAGTAACACCATATTTACATGGAAAACCCAACAAGGGAAAAAAAACAGTGATGATTAGCTCACAATATAAATAATTTCAAAAATGATTACAAAGGATCATTGCTAGAGTAGGCTCATTTCCAAAGTAGGCTCACTACCAAAATATAGAATTCACAATCCAACAAGGGTTAACCACCCGAAGGGCTCACTGCCACACAAATACAAAGAAGATAGAAGAAATATGTTACAAAGAGAAGACAATATCAATGAAATAGATATTTCCACCACAGTTCACTCAACCTCTTGCAGACATGCATGAATGATAGAGTACACCTTCAACTCACTGCTTCCGAAAACTCAACATTTAGATTTCACACTGATCTGCAAAAATCACATCACATACACACCATTTCACATCCACTTCACATCTATCTTGCTCTATATCTTCATATTATCTCTTTGTACATATTTCACCAATACTTCATCCTATATTTATACCATCTTCAACTTTGAAACATATCCAAATTCGGCCATCCATTATTTAAATTCAAATTAGGTCAATGCCAAAACATTCTAGGGTGGAATTAGAATGAGGGCAACCCAATTACATGTGAAGAGAGGACCCAAATAAGTCCTAGCATGCTTCATGAACTTCAAAGGTAGTGTTTAACAAAAGGTCGACCAAACTAGTGTAAAACACATAGAACAATTAAGTACACACAACCCTTAACACGATCCAATCCTTCCAGACAAAAAAATTTCTTCAACATGATCATAATTGCTTAACTCTAGAACTGCAAGTCATAAGACTCAACTAAGAATAAATCCAGACCAACTACATTTCGCTTGGATCTCATCCAAAAACCTTGAAAAAAATATTTCATAACTGGTGAACACAACTCGCACTGTACACTAAAATAGAAACCAAAAATATGGATATAGTAGCTTCCAACAACCATGACCAACATATTTGAACCACACAAACATAGGAGAAAATCCCAGAGAAAAACCCACAACAACCACTGAACAACTACAACCTTTATTCAATATAATTTTCTCAATATCCTTAACATATACAACCAATAACCTCCATCCAAGACATCAATGATAGTAAAAACCAGTTGATAACTAGTTAACTAGTTGAAATCAATGAAAAAACCTTCATTCTTACAACAGACCCTCCACAGAGGATACCTATAGCCTTCATGTTCATGGTTGCAAACATACAAAATATGTTGGTCAATGAAGAATATGATTTTTACACTTATTTATTTGATTCTATTCACAAGGCACTAGTTTCTATCAAAGATGGAAAGGGTGGTGTAAGGTTTTGGTGGCATTCTTTGTTATGCCACATTTTCTTGGCATATGGATCTAAAAAGTTGTTGCAATAATTTCGCCCTTGGTCTCCTTGCGCTGTGCAACATGAGGCTTGGGTTGATGACATGGCTTAATTTCCTATTGTGGATCTTAGATCTTGTATAGATCTAGCAGTTGTATCAAGCATTAACAGGTTGATCTTTTAGTGCAACAACAACTGCCTATGCAATAATTGGTATCAGATCTAAGGTCACAGGTTCGAACCCCTCACTTGCACTGGGGGGATTGTTGCAAGAGTTTCACCCTTGGTATCTTTGTGTTGTGCAATGCGATGCTTGGGTTTGTGACATGGCTTAACCGCTTCCTGTGGATCTTGGATGTTGTATAAATCTGGTGGTTGTATTGAGCATTAACAAGTTGATCTTTTGGTGAAACAATAGCCACTTGTGCAACAAGAGTTGGGCCTAGGGCTGCAACTTAAAATGAAAGCTAAGAATGGAGAATGTCTCTTGGTCCAAATGTGGACCCATTTACTGGATAAACATTGTGCAACATCAAGTTTTGTGGCATTCACAAATTTGTTTTCATCAAGGTTGAAAGGTTATTTAGGAAAAGATGTACCAAGAATCCCTAAAGAATTACATGATTTTCTAAAGCCTAAAGAAAGGAGGCCTAACTTGGGTATTGAGTAG